>JADLZK010001593.1:0-103762 GCA_015847255.1 Hyparrhenia diplandra | reverse complement strand
GATGCGACTTTATATTATTTTATTTACAAATCATCTCAACTGCATGCAAAACGGCAGATTCCAGTTCCACAGCTACGACAAAGAGTAACCTAATTGCCTTTTATATAGGGGAAAAAGACGGATCGGAACAACTTTTCCTAATAACAAATTAAGGAGAAGAGATGAATCAGTCTAGGGTTATTCCGCGCTAGCATTATGCCATTCCTCGTTTACGTCAAATATCAAATTTTATTGATACTCTCATGCCCCTTTTTCTTTGGCAACGAATATGAGTAGTAGTGTATTATACTGAATTGAAGAACATAGGCGTTTTAAGTTTTTATTTTTTGTGATTTATTCAAGATGGGTCTCTAATTATTAGTAGTAAAATTAGATTGATACTATATACGTTCAAGCAGATATAAGAGATGTTGTGCATCACCGGTCTCCAAAACAAAATCATGGCTAGTTTTTTTTTTTTTCATAGTGTACTCGTACTACATAGAGAAAAATACACATACTATTTTTATGCAATATATACACCGTTAGGTGCACTAAAGACACTGTGGCATACTACATGCGTGTATATATACTAATTAAATTAAATACATTGTCAGTATATTATAGTAACAATATATAATGATGATTAAGGAACAAGACACCGGGTCGACCTTCCTGTGTCAATATATGATAATCTAAAAACAAAGACCAGGCGACAGACGTACTAGTAGCAGAGTACGTTATCAGTACACGCCGGACTGCACTTTACAAATTCTAGTAAAGCATGCAGTGCAACATACGTACTGTGCAAGTCTGCAAAAGATGCAGGCCGGTGTCAGTGTCACCTAGCTACCGTTTGTTAATGGTCCCTTAACCATTTGTACATACGCTTAATTTGTACGTACGCCGTATAGTATGTGCCAACGAGGGTTCACAGATGTCGTGTCGTTTCGCGCATACGAGGTCGTTCACTCACCTGTCATCGTAATTATTATTCTTGTCGGACCGCGTAATAAGACAAGAATAAAGAAAACCATTATAATTATAATTATATAAACACCCATCATTTATAAGAGTCCATTAAAATCGTTTTCAGATATTCTTTGGTAAGATCTACACACGTTTTGTTCCTGGCCATGGGCGACACACCTAAGCAGCAGTGACTGTTATGTTTACTCGCATCTCGATCTATTCATACATTTGAGACTCGATCGTTTCAATTCTGCGTCACTAATTAACGTGTCTCCTTTTGTAGTAGTCGATGGAGAGCTTGTGTGGTGCTATAGTACTGCTACACTACCATAGTCTCCATAGCTACGTACGGCCGTAGCACACGTGCAGGAGAGCAGCACGTTAGGTTATATAATTGAGCTACAGCGTCATATGCGCGCATTGTCAGTTTACTAAATGTACTGTATTGATGATTAAGCTAAGCCGTCCGATCCTGCGGCAATAATCATATTCATAGCTAAAAAGAAGGACCGGCGCTGTAACTGCTGTCAGTAGTAGAGAGAGTACGTTTTTAGCACATGAAGACACGCCCGCGACTGCACTTTACAATTCGATCAAATAGTGTAAGCAGCCCGTACGTATATATATCTAACTGCGCAAGCATGCAGCTAGGCCGGTGTCGCCGTTGTTGTTAATGGGTGGTCCTCTCCCTTAACCATGTCTGTCGTATGTGTTGTA
The DNA here is from genome assembly GCA_015847255.1 of Hyparrhenia diplandra. NCBI lineage: Eukaryota > Viridiplantae > Streptophyta > Magnoliopsida > Poales > Poaceae > Hyparrhenia > Hyparrhenia diplandra. Next base: position 102,094 of record JADLZK010001593.1, on the reverse strand, counting down.
TGCGCGCCAACACGAGGGGCTCACACATAGACGTCGATCGTATGTTTTTTGTCAAAAAAAATCAGAAAAAGAAAGATATATGTAGTGCGCGTACGAGGTGGCGCACGCACCTGTCGCCGTAGGTACCTTAATCATTTACTGTATTCTCGTGTGGGGACTGGGACCGTAGTATGTACGAAAATTAAAGAAAACCAATAATTATATCATCGGCAAGAAGTAGACGAGTACTAGTAGACAGCTGCATCAAATGGACCGCACTACGTACTGCAGGGGTTGGGTAGGCCATCAGGAAACTAACTGCAAACGATTTAAAAGCAGAAATACCGTAATTGAACTAATCTCATTTACATTTTTGACAACAATTTACATTACTGTTCAACCAACCACAAACACTATCATAAATAAATGTATTATTTTGTGAGTTGGTATCTTATGTACTCCCTCCGTTTTAAATTGTAAATTGTTTTGACTTTTTTCGTTCATCCATTTTGATATGTATCTAGACATATTATTATTATTATATCTAGATACATAGCAAATGAATGTACCAAAAAATCAAAGTGACTTACAAATTGGAACGGTGGAAGTATACTACAGTACATAAGGGTCATGTCATTTAAGACAGACATACTGGAAATAGTAACTAATATATTGTACTCCTTCCATCTCAAACGACAATTAAGTCATTCTAATAATCTTGGAGAGTCAAATTATCTCAAGTTTAAACAAATTTATATCCTTCATCTAAGAAAATGTTTTATTCAAAAGTCTCCTTCATATTAATTTAGTACTTGCATGCATTTAATAATTGCCCCTCCAATGCTCATTGTCTGTCACTTGCTTGCATTATTATTGCCCCGATGCTCATTTGTTGTTCCTTGCTTGTGACTCTTATGCGCTTAGCCCGAGATGATTAAGTGCAAACGAGCTCCTTGGTCGCTATGCCAAAGGTTAAGTGTATTCAGAATGCAGATTCTACCATAGAGTATAAACCTATTTATTACCTTCATAGTTATTGTACTTTGCTGATGTGGCATTGATGTGGCAGTATTATGGAATAAAAGGGCAAAAGACTACAACTCTAAGTATTATTTAAACTCCAAATCTATGATACCTTCCTTGATCACTACGCCAAAAGGTTAACTATGCTTCGGAATGCAAATTCTACCATAGAGTATAAACCTATTTATTACCTTCATAGTTATTGTACTTTGCTGATATGACATTGATGTGGCAGTAATATGGAAGAGAAGGGGAAAAGACTATGACTCTAAGTCTTATTTAAACTCCAAATCTATGATACCTTCCTTGGTCACTACGCCAAAGGTTAACTGTACTCAGAATGCAGATTCTACCATAGAGTATAAACCTATTTATTACCTTCATAGTTATTGTACTTTGCTGATGCGGCAGTATTATGGAAGAGAAGGGGAAAAGACTATGACTCTAAGTCTTATTTAAACTCTAAATCTATGATACCTTTGAGGTACCCTAAGTATTATTGGATTATTCATTAATTATATTTTAATAATATATCTATTTGATGTCACAAATTTTGTAACCATCTCTATAATTTTGGTCAAACTTGATATGCTTTGACTCTCAATATTAATAGAGTGACTTACAATTAGAAATGGAGGGAGTATTATATATGCAGCTACTAACGTATACCTTAGGTTTTCAGCTGTGAAAAGTAGTTGATAATTAAACTACTGGAACCGATCGAGACGATGTTAACTTTTGTGGGTATATATACTATATATGTTGTACTCTTAGTTTAGTGGTGGCCATACAAATAATCAGATAGACAATTATATGTGTTGTACTTTTAGTTTAGCGTGGCGGCCAACAGATACTCAGATGTGGTTGTGACTTTGAAAAGTCACTTCGCTCCCATAGTATATACTCAGACACAGTACAAATTACACGTATTTAAATAAGGCGCACCATGAGGATGTGGTCCCGGTCGATCTCGAACAACTGAGTCCACCGGCTCTTAGTGGTGTGAGTTGATTAGTGCACGTTGCATAGGTCTTAGTTAAGAAAAAGTAACAAAAAAAGAAAGGGATTTAGCATATATGGCTGCCCCGTGACAAAGACTACTATCACTAGTGGTAGAGATTAAGCATTTTTATAGCTAAGCTAGCTACTAGCTAGGGCACTCTTTCTTTCAAGCCTACTCCTATATCTATATATCTTCTAGGTACCACCAATCCACCATCAATCGCTACCACTATTATTTTAGCTTGTATAGTGTGTAATAAACAACTCTGAAACCGTGGCGTGGCTAATCAAGGGCATATTTGGATGGACTATTTTAAATGCCAACTCTAGAAGGTCTAAACTTAACAAAAACTCACCAGTACATAATTTTGTTTAGGTGGCGTTTAGGAAATCTTAACTGTGGCGGTTATGCAGACAAACCGCCATGGATAGTGGAGCCCGACCGAGATCAGGCCACAGGCCAGGCGCAACCGCTACGGCTAATTGCATAACTGTGGCAAATGACTTAAGAAAAACTGCCACGATTAATGGTGATTACATATTGTGTGCTGCTACATTGTGAATGCTCTCGATATGGTCTAACGACTATGCATTACATATCGTGCATGCAGTGCGCCGAACGATCTAAGGGCTCTATCCTATGTGGATTCGACACTTGTGAGTACCTCAGGGCTTGTGTCGAATACGACGACAACTGGCGGCAGCTCAAGAAATCCAAAAAAATCTGGTGAGACTCAAAGGTGGACCTGAGGTTCACTCAAACAGTTGCCGGCATATGTAAGTATGCATGTCACGAACGATTGCACATATGTTGGTGGGAAGTTCTTCAACGGAAAGAGCGAGCTAGGGAGGGAACCGAAGTACCAGAGGCTACACGAAGTACCATGCTAGACATGAACGTGACTACAACTTGCCAGACATCTAGGTGCCCTTACCTTGACGTGTAATGCGCTTTTCTGAACTTAGTTGTATCGAAGACGACATTAATTGTATTATAATATGAGCTAATTAAGTGTTAGAGATGGTGGAATGACAAGGATGACATATGAATGAATGTGATATATGTTTATCTTCTGTGCGCATATTCTCTGCTTTGTCATATGAATGTAAGTCTTGTAATATTAACAAAAAAAATTTTAACCTAGAAATATCTTATCTGTGGTGGTTGGGCAACAAAAACCGCCACCACGATTAACCATGAACTTAGGCCTGAGGGGTTGGAATAATCGCCAGATTTAATCCAAAAATAACCGCCACGGTAAAGAATTTTGTAGTAGTGAGACCAATGGAAACTAATTGGTGAGTCAGAACTTACTAGAAAAAAAGGAAAAACTAATATTGGCCTCAAGAAAAACTCCTCTAAGGCCTTGTTTAGATGCAAGTATATTCGTCTCAATTCACATGTGTTGGAGTGTATTGGAGGATAACTAAATTAAGTTACACTCCAATCCACTTCAATACATGTGGATTGAGGTGAATACACACTTGCATCCAAACAAGGTCCAAGACCTTATTTCGATGTTGTCAGATTCACTTCAATTTACATGTGTTGTGGATTGATGCCATCTAAACAATGTTTAAATAAATAAGGACATTAAAGCAAGCGTGCAGTGACTGTAGTGTTGCAAAGTGAGGCTGTGGATGACGATGGTGGTATATAATAATAGTGACAACTATAACTATAATCCAGTTACTTTGGACAAAAGAAATAATTAGCCGACCGGCCACTTTCTGTAAAGCTTCCTTTCCGAAAGCAAGCAACACACAGACACACTATATGCGGATGCATAGACGCAAAGCGAGCTTGTGCATACTACTATATGCTATTAGTAGTAGTGGTGCACTTTCCATCTTCCACACATATGTTCCGCGATTGGAGCTGATCAAGTGATGTGATTTGCAGACTGACTTGCCACGATCTCTAAACCTCGTATTTTGTTTTTACTTTCTCATAGCATTCTACAAGTTCATATATTAAATGTGTACGTCCAAAACCCTTGTATTGCATTTCACAAAAATATACTATAATCATTTTGTCAACAAAACCACAACGACAATCATAAAGTACTTCTCAATGTGAAAAGATACTAGAACGTAAGGCCACGCTGCGCCCTCACGGTGGCCACGGTAAGTAAAAAGATTTGGTTAGGTGTGATTTTGGATCCACGGTTCTCCAGGTGGTTGACCGACCATCTGGGTGAAGCGAGGAGTTCCACTTTGGCTGGTAAAACTGAGGTACAACCGGTAGGATGTTGTCGAGCGTCCATTGGCCGCCAGTGCTGGTTGTCGAACCGTGGCTGGTTGGCTTCGTCCGGGCCCAAGTGCAGTAGCAGCTGAGAATTGTGCTTTACGCCGGACTCTTCGAGTGACTGTTGGGCACTGTCTCTGTGCACCCGTTCCTGCCCTGGAGGCACTGCTTGCTGGGCTCCACCGCATTCTGTACTCTGGGGCCCGTGTCTCAGCGAGAGAGTGGTGCGGCTGCTCGATGTGTTCGGGTCTGTCGGCCCTGGTGGGATAGGGATAAAAACAGGAATCGCTAGCAACTCTTTTCTTTCTCCCATTCCGTTTCGCCGTTCCTCCAAGGTGAGCGCCGCCGGTGGTCCTTTCCTCTCCTTTTGCTGCGTTTAGCTGGTGTCGGCTCCTCTTGATCGCTCCTCTCGTGCTGGCGGTGATCGCGCTGCGGCGCGCCGCCTCTGTAGGGTGCTGCGGGGGTGTCCACCAGGTGTCAGATCTGTGGCGGCGGGTGCTCCATCTGCGCCAGGGCTGCATACGGTGCTGCGGGACGTTCGCTGGCTCGTGGTGAGCTTGGCTCGCCGGCGTCTCGTGCCTGCTTCGTCTGTATCCTGATGTCTTCACCGAGGATGAAGACTGGCGTCCAAAGGTACACGATCTTTCTTCGTTCCTGTACTGCCTTCTCTGATCTTGGTCCGCAGTCCCCTCTTCTCTAACCTTTTTTTTTCCTTTTCTTACCTCTCAAATACTATCTAGGTTCCAGCCATTCTTAGAGTGGACAAGAAGGGGATCTTTGCTCTTGCAGCTAAGGAGCTAAAGCTAACCATCGAGGAAGAGAGACCATCCAGATCTATGGCGACATGTACATGATAAAAGTGAATATTGCCAATGTCCTCTCCAAAGAAACGTACGAGAAGAAAACAAGAGAGTTTGCTGGAAAGCCTGTACCCACCAAAACACTATCCATCCAGAGTGCCTATAGTGCGGTTGTGAAATATCTTGAAGAGGGAAAACTAATCACAGTAGACGATTACAAAGCCGAGAATGTTTCCCAGAATCATGGTCAATGTTATTTGAATTCAAAGCAAAGAAACTCACAGACGCTGCTCTTGCAAACTACAGAAAACTGCATGGCTTCCTATGCTCTTTGACGCATATGTTGCTTTTTGTATTAGTAGTAGTGGTGCACTTTCCATCTTCCACACATATGTTCCGCCACCATTGGAGCTGATCAAAGAGTGATGTGATTTGCAGACTGACTTGCCACGATCTCTAAACCTCGTATTTTGTTTTTACTTTCTCATAGCATTCTACAAGTTCATATATTAAATGTGTACGTCCAAAAACCCTTGTATTGCATTTCACAAAAATATACTATAATCATTTTGTCAACAAAACCACAACGACAATCATAAAGTACTTCTCAATGTGAATGCAAAGATATTAATTTTGTAAGACAAAAATCACATTACGTTAGGATAATAAAAAGTCTAATTAACATCCTAAACTATTGGTATTGAAGCTTGTCCAACCTCAAGATGGATATTCTAGAAGAATAGAAGATATTTAAGCAAGAGTGATATTATTGATGAAATGATTGGCAATGAATGCTTAAATTGGATTCAAGACATGTATGACTTGAGTATGGTTTGATATAGTGAAGATAGCAAGGAAAGAGATTTGAGGCATGAAGCGAAGGCGAAGGGTACAAATGACGGATTGGAATTTGAGGTACCATGGCTGAGGTGAAGAAGAGAGTATTTGCTTTTAGGCAAGGAATGAATCGAGCTACTAAGAGTTGCATTTGTGGAGGACCAAATCAGCAGCGAATCCTATAAAAAAAGATTTTTATGTGTTTAGAGCCCAGAATTCCTTCCCAAATTCCACTATGCAAAAAGAAGATTCTCCGTCACATCAAAATGCCGGCACATGTATTGAGTACTAAATATAAATAAAAAAATAAAATAATTACACAGTTTAGATGTATATTGCGAGACAATTCTTTTGAGCCTAGTTACGCCATGGTAGGATAATATTTACCACTAACAAACGAAACATGCTACAGTGTACGATGTGACATGCATGTCCCATCCGTCCAAAATTTTGGGTGCCAAAGTTTTGGATGAAAGCTCTACCATACGATCTGAAAGATCCTAATAAAGACAGGCTCATGCATGGCAGTGAAGGCAGTGGAGCCCCTGATATGGTGAAAATCAAAGGGACGACGACAATATAAGGTCAGTCTCAATGGGGGTTTCATAGGAGTTTTATGCACATTAAATAGGGCGTCACATCAGCAAAAGTCCACTTTTTGCATGAAACTCTGAGGAGAGAGAAGAGAAAAGTTTCATCTTGGTGAAACTCTCTTGGCACGAATACCAACTATCTCTGAGTCATGAAATTAAATGTCTATGAAACCACAAGATGAAACTCTCCATTGAGAGTAGGGGTTTCATGCAAGTTTCATTTCATTTTATATGACATGACAGTCTTGGAAACAACGAAATGAAACTCACCATTGAGACTGGCCTAATATTTGAAGAATGAGAGAGAGAGGCTCAAGTGGGATTTAATTGCATATCTTTAAATCTTGAGTAAAGTTATGCATGATGTACCTATTAAGAGGGATGCAATGATAAGTTGCACGGTGTGATGCCTGCTCAAAAGAACCCAAGTGAGAAATCCAAGTGCTGAAGATAGAAATGAGATTTAAGTGGTCGACCAGGTTGGTTTTGCCTCACCGTTCAAAGCCTAAGATAGATGGGCAAAAACCAGCTAAGCGAGGGAGAGATAAAGATCAACTCATCGAAGGAGACCGATCGATGAGAGATGCTTCACTGGCATATTACGTGTCCAAAATATTTCTTTTTTAGTGTGGTATCCGGAGGTCGGAACTTACAACTTCTTTGGTTGTAGTATATGCTATCAGCGGTGTACTTTCCTTGCATACTGTAGGAGTATGATAATATTTAATTTGTGGCGCGCACGATTATTGGGGCTGATCAAGTGACTTTGTGTGCAATAATTATGCTGGAGGCCGGGATGATGACGAGCATACGCATTGAAATAAGGGCTACCGCGCAATCCATTCGCTATTGTCGAACTGGATGGATCGGATGTGTGTACTTTGAGTTCACGTCCCACACATCTCCATATTTTATTGTTACTTGCATTGGTTGACGTTGTTTTGTCTAGTCTAGAGCACGCTAGCGGTCACTGATATATATTATATAATATGTGTGTATGGTGTTTACATGTAGTATGTTGCCTGGTGGTGTTATAAACGCGACACGAATACGATGAAGTAAACAAGATTAAACCACAGAGAAATATAAGATTTAACGTGGAAAACTCTCCCAATGCGGGAGAGTAAAAACCACAAGCGCCAGCCAGCAAACACTCCTCATTATTATCAAGAGTTGGGTTACAACACCGATGCGGCGGCTTACAAGAGAATGGATGAATCGGCCCTCTGAGTGAAAACCCTAGAAGGGTATATGTACCCGGCCCGGCCTTCGGCTTCTACGGGCCTCCGCTCCATCAGAAGTTGGCCAACCCATATAGAATTTGGAACATATTCAACAAACTCCATCTTGAGACAAATTCCTCTTGTAGCATAAATCAATACCTTCATCCTGAACATAATAAAGAACAATACTTCTGGCGCCACATAGCCTCTGAGGCTAATCAACTAAACCAACTAAGCTTGAGCATAGCTCAAACTTAGCAACAGGAACATGCTTAGTCATCATATCAGCAGGATTATCATGAGTACTGATCTTGCATACCTTTAGCTTACCATCATCGATCACATCACGATAAAATGATACTTGATATCAATGTGTTTAGTTCTCTCATGGAACATCTGATCTTTAGTGAGGTAAATGGCACTCTGACTGTCATAGAACAAATTAATGCAAGAATCAACTCCACACTGCTCAGCGTACAAACCTTTCAGCCAAATTAATTCCTTGCACGCCTTAGCAACAGCTATGTATTCTACTTCAGTAGTAGACAACGCAACCACATAATGTAAAGTAGCTCTCCAACTCACAGCTCAACTGTCAACAGTGAACACATAACTAGTGAGCGACCTTCGCTTGTCCAGATCAGCAGCATAATCAGAATCCACGTAGCCAATAAGTTCCTTCTTAGTTCTCCCAAACTGCAAATAAGAATCTGGTCGATGTGCCTCTGAGGTATCTGAAAATCCACTGAACTGCCCTCCAATATTCTTTACCATGATAAGACATATATCTACTAACCAAACTCATAGCATATGACAAATCTAGACGGGAGCAGACCATGACATACATCAAAGACCCAATAGCACTAGCATATGGAACTCTTGACATGTATTCAATTTCTGCATCTGTACTAGGACACTGTGCAGCTGACAATTTAAAGTGAGGTGCAATAGAAGTACTAACAGACTTTGCATGATGCACGTTGAAACGCTGAAGAACTTTCTTAATATAATTCTATTGACTAAGAAATAGCAAACCAGATTTTGTCTCTAGTGATTTTCATGCCTATAATTTTCTTAGCAGCACCAATATCTTTCATGTCAAACTCATTACTCAACAATTTCTTCAATTTAGTGATTTCAACCTTACTCTTGGCAGCAATCAACATATCATCAACATATAACAACAGATATATAGCTGATCCACTAAATGCTTGATGTAAACATAGCTATCATATTGACCTTTTAAAACCGTGCGACCACATAAATGAATCAAACCTTTTATTCCACTGAAGAGGGGACTGCTTCAAACCATACAGGGATATCTTCAATTTGCACACATAGTTCTCCTTGCTCGGCACTATGAATCCTTCAGGCTGGTCCATGTATATGTCCTCCTCAAGCTCTCCATGCAAAAACACAATCTTCACATCTGACTGCTCAAGCTCAAGATCATGTAAAACAATAATACTACAAAATGTACGAATAGTGCTATGCTTGACAATTGGAGGACCTCCGACTTCTACGGGCCTCCGCTCTACTTCATCAAAAGTCGGCCAGACCATAAAGAATTTGGAGCATATTCAACAGGTGTGATATGTGATGCAAGAGCGTGCTATACATAGGGGGTTTTTAAAACTGCTCCGCGCTTTTGAGATCCACTCCACATTGTTTAGTCAAACGGTTTTAGCTCCACGAACTCAGTTTGAGAGAAAATGATGAAGTTATGAGAGCACCTAAAGGGGTGCTCCACAAACTCTAGGTTTTTATGGAGCTACTCCACGCTGGAGTTTGTGGAGCAGAATTGGTATACCGGTGGCTAGAAATTCAAAAGATATTTTCAGATATCTCAAACTTATTACGGCCTGCTAGCTAGAAATTCTAAAGAGAGGGCTAAGCTAGCTAGACCGTCCTCCATAAGACGGTTCATTTTTAGAGACTATTTCAGATATATAGACACTTGGATCTAAAGAGTGTCGTTTTAGAACTTCACATCTTGTTTGGTTATCCGTCTGATCTATTTTTTTATAAATATTATTTGTAGAGATACCTAAGTAGTAATGATTTATTTATTATAATTTACATAGAACTTTTAAGTAAGACGAACGGTCAAAATATGATGTCTGAAAATAAAAGTGTATCACTTATCTAAAAACCACAGTACCTCTAAAAATCCATTTTAGTTACCTGGCCGGCCGGTTTTTTGTTTGCGCTCGATCTGCTGAGTCGGTCGGTCGCTGGTAGGCTTGGGGCAAGTCGTTGTCGTCTCCAAGTCGTCGTCCGTACGTCCTCTCCTCTGCATCTGCACATGATGCAACCATCACTTGGGCTGGCCCCCGGCAGCTAGCAGCCTGCGCGCATGCCATTGCCATTGCCAGCACAGAGACGACTAGTCTGCTTCTTCAATCAATTCAATTCTCATTGCTGGCGAAACATATGAATCCGATGTGATCGGAATCTCAGGCCACAAGATAAATAAAGACGACGTACTATACTCCTCGACGTGTACTCCGTACGTGCATGTGTGTATATATATATATAACGTATTGCAGTGCAGACAAATGCAGGCTGTACGACATATCGATCGGTCAATAGTCATAGTATACTAGGTTACATGTACGACGTAGTTATCAGTTGTAGTGGTGTGTGCGTGCATGATCGATGGCACCATCGCGGTTCACACACATTATCAGGGTCAGGGTCCAGGTCCTGGTCTCGATCATAATCAGTCATCCTCATCTAGATGCATGGGCCATTGTGATTGTGCAGGCATATGCATTTCATGCAGGGTCCAGACTCCAGAATGATCCAAGTGGACTTTGAATCCCTTCAAGTCGCGTCGTATGTATCCAGTGCAGGGAGGCAAACACCGGCCAACTTCTTCTTCTTCTTCTTCTTCTTCTTCTTCTTCTTCTTCTTCTTCTTCTTCTTCTTCTTTACACGCACGCACTGCACGCGCGTGGCATGCAGAAATGAACGTGCAGTGCAGCAGGTGCATGCACAGTGTGAGCCTGCGTTACGTTGTACGTTGTGTCCCCGCCGGAGTAGCTGCCATGGTCAACGTCTCAACGATGCAAAAGCAGCACACGTACAAAGCAAACCAGAGATGCAGGGACCCTTTGCTCTCTGCGCCTCCTGCCAGTTAAATCCATGAGCAATTAATATTTTTACTTGTGTATATGTGAGCTAAATTTTGTTCAATGGTACATATTCTGTTTCTCGTATAGAGAGATAAAGAAAAAGGTTTATCCCGTATGGGGAATGAGCTAAATTAATAATATATCCCGTATGGAGTAGTACTCCTACATGCATATATACATGTATTTAGGGAGGTTGCATGATATAGTACCGCGTATAGATACTCTCTCCATCCTGTAATGTAGTGTATTATAGCATTCAACATTTGTTTTCAAATATAATGTATTCTAGAGGACAAAAGCTAATTTTGTATTAATAAATACTTTCCAAATCACCATTAATCACGTTGATGATAGCGTTTGGTTAGGAAATAAAATAAGAGTGCATGGGCCTTTTTATACTCTCTTTTAATTTGTGTTAGAATTTTTAAAATACACTGTATTATAGGACAAATGAAGTAGTGACGTATACGACATATTGAAAGTCAGCACTATTTTATGACTAGGATGGATATATAGAGGCTGTACCCTATAGCTAGCAAGCTCTGGTGAGAGGAGGACCGATCGACCCACCGTCGTCATCATGTACGCACGTAGTACCAGTACCTTCACTTGAGTAATTTTTTTCTTCAGTTTAATTTGGACTTTTATGTGCAGTTAAATGAGTACGAGGAAAGGACCGAATGAAAAATGGAGTCCCAAGTACATGCCTACGTTTATATGCTTTATTGTCATGATGGAACGAGGTTGAAAAATGATACTCTACTGTATAGTATATGTACTAGCTGGTACGTCCAAGGAAGAATATATATAGTTTTACGTTTGGTCAAAATCAAATTATATTAGGCTTGAAGTAGTTTGTTTATGACAAATAGCTAGTTTTAGCAATAAAAGGTCTAAGTAATATATACATTACGAAACTATAGTTCATGACAAATCTAACAGCATTTATCCAACATTTGTTCACTAAAAGCTCTAAGTAGTTTGATTCTAGAATAATACTCACTTGAGTATAACATCCTTTTTATATGAAGTACAAGGCAATTTGAGTTAGGCACGCTTTGGATTGGAGGGGAAACACAGGCATTTCATAGGATAGGAATTTGGTAGGAAAATCTCCTTTCCAGCCCTTTGGTTGCTCGCAAAACAATGGAACCGTTCCGTAGGAACTTTCCTAGCGTCAAGAACACGTGCACGCAGACGGTACGACGCCAGTGTTCTCACGCTCGTGCTTTGCACGGCTCCAGAAACTGCACCGACACCTACCACCACCGGTCCTTCGCACCTCCCCTTCACTGCACGAACAGAGAGCAGGAATGACGAACAGAGGAGAGCGACGGGAGAAGGAAAACCGCTCGAGAATTGACCCAAATTAAAATTTTGAAACCAAATCGTTCACAGGTGATCACACCTGAGTTGGCGTCGTCGTTCACCGGTTGGGAGGGGAGTTGTGCACCGCCGTCTGCCGGGGGGAGGAGGAGGTGCGCGACACCGTCCGTCGGGGGAAGGGGAGGTGCGCCGCTGTCCGCTAGGGGGGAGTGGGAGGTGTGCGGATAGAGGGAACGAGGGAGCAGGGCAATGGAGTTTTTTTTTTCAACTTGGAGGGAGGGGTGATGGAGCTCAGGGGCTATACCAAAGGCACTCGCATCGTGTTTTCCTACACGATCTCTTCCTCTAGAATCACACGGAGGTGGCACCTAAACCTGTACTTTTCCTATTCCTATCCTATCCCTACCCTACCATCCAAAGGGGGGCCTTAATATTATTCTAGAATTGCTTTATTTATTTTTAGACGGCATGAGTAGTAAGTACCACAAATGCAGTGAACTAAATTCATACTCCATCGGTTTTGAAGGTCCTGGGACGTCCTGCTGTCTTAGCTGAGTGCTACTCACAGTCACCGACAACGTGGTACAATGCCAGGTTTCACGTCCCGGGAACGTGGATCAGCTTTGTCCCGATGGCAAAAAATCACTTAAAAAAGAGCATATACTACGTCCCAATCCCAAACTTTTAACCTCCAAAAGTGTGAATATATCGACACATGCATGGCTATTAAATCTAGACGAAATAAAAAAAAACTAATTACACAGATAACTTGTAAATTGTGTGATGAATCTAACGAGCCTAATTAGGTCATGATCAGACACTAAACTGCTACCTTAATTAGGCTCAATAATTTCGTATCGTCTAAACGGGTTGTATAATTTATTTTGTAATTAATGGCGGAATATCCGACGTGACACTTAACCCCCACACTTTACAGTCGGCCACCGGCCATGCTAGGTGCTTCCACGGTTTCAGATATATAGACCACGGCCATTCTGTTTTAGTTTTGCTCCGGACCTCAAATTGACAGCGCGTCCGTTGCGTTGCCGATGGATTTGGCTCTGCTGCCTCGTGTGTGTTGTCGTTGCCTAAGCGTACGTACGTTACGTATACGCCAATATAATAATAATTCATGCATGCCGCGCGTGATATCCGCCGTTGGAATGAAGTGAGCTGAGCTGTGCCTGGCAGTGGCAGGTCTGCATGCTTGACCGCGCGAGGTCCCGGACGGCGGACACCTCCGGCCGGCCGGCAGCGGCAGCAAGCTACGAGACCTACCTCGCCGCGCCACCAACCGCAACAGCCACCGGCCGGACCACGCTGATGCTGATGGCCGGCCTCCACAACGCACGCACGCACACGCACGTAGCCTGCTGCTGGTTGGACACTGTGGATTCATAGATCCTCAGATGAGGACAGTGTGTGAACAGTAGAATCTTGTCAACTATGGCGGCGAACGTTGCCTTGCCGCCTGCATGCGGTGCCTTGCGGCAATGCAATGCAACGCAGCGTTAACGGGCCGGCCGGGGTTAACCACACGTACATTGCCCTCCCTATATCCTATTTCTCGATCAGCTTATTCCTTCTATAATGAGCCGATTTCGGCCGATTTAATAGTATTCTATGAGAAAAAAATAAGCTGAAATAAGTCGAAGCGAGCGGAAGCTGAAATAAGCGGCTATTCTCTAAATATGTTGCATTCCCAGAGGCCAGTGACCGGCCAAACGAGCAATGCAGATGAATAAAGATGGGACTTGCTGACTTGACCAATCCAGTCACAGATCGATCAGCATCACAGCTACAGAGTGCGACGCCTCAGCGATCCATCCATCCTGCCACCGCTCCCTTTGCAGCAATAAGCCATGATGGCAGAGATCGACAGCCGGCGGCGAGGAAAGCCAAGCACCATGCACGGTCGTCGTTGCTAACTGGCATGGCAAACTGCTATGGCCTGTGGCTGCGTTTATCTTTTCTTTCAAATGTGCTGCTGAGTGCTGACCGTGGACGGTGGTGGCCATTCCACGCGGTTTTAATCTCCTGCAACACACTGTTACTGTATAACGGTCAAACACGCCCAAATTCTTGGCTGCCAGCCTACCACTGCCGCCAGATTTCTACTCTCTTCTACAGTTAGCATCTTTCTATACACAAGTATAAATCTATGGCTTCGTAGATTCCTATAAGTATTTTAACATGAGAACACATGTTTGCTAGTATCTTTCTTACAAAACAAGATAAACAAGCGCCCAAATTTGCCTCATACAATATCTCTGCTTTCAACCAAAACTCTGAGACTTTGACCCAGGGCCGTCGCCCCACTGCATACCTAGACGCCAACAGGTTGGTACAAAACCTAGGCATTGGTAGGGGCAAAGATAAACACGTTCTGTCCCTGACCCTGCCTCTCATCGGAACAGTACATTACTGCAGCGAACAAGATACGACTCTTGACCATTGGTCAACGTGTGAAAACTACTCCCTTTGTCCCATGGAGTTCGACGTTTTTTACTTTTCAAAATATTTATGTAAATGTTTTTGAATTAGTCAATCCGTCTTATTCAAAATATTTATGTAAATCATAAAATAAATTAGTCAATATTCAAGTATCTTCATTGATAAAATAAGTTGTAACAAAATAAATTATATTTGTGCAAAAAATTTGAATAAGAAATTCGCCAAGATCGAATAAGATGGCATGGAATCTAATCCATGTAACAAACTCAAAATGGGAACGGAACGAGTAGGAACCAAACAGTATAGTGAGTATTGTAGCCAATTAAGACTTGGGAACTTGGACCTCACATCTACTAGCTGCATCGGCACCGGAGAAAAATAATCTTCATTAGGAGAATAAAACTATGCTCCTACTAGTAGTAACATGCAAAAGAAGGCGCAAAAACCTTTGCTTTGCTAGAGGGACCACAGCATGAACACAAGGCGGAAGTAGGGCACAGCCAACACATTCTTCGTAAGCCCATGGACATAGCCAAGGTGCTTAAGAATAACTTACTTTTCAGCGTGGGTTTTAAACAAAGTCGTCCGGCTACTCACAACTAGGAATAAGATATCAGTTTGTTCTGGTTCCATGAAAGCCAATTCGTCACTTCGGCGTATTCTAAGCGTTGAACTTGTACTTTTATCGTTAAAAAGCTGAAAAATACGCGCAGTACATGTCGAGGCGAATCTCAGAAATACTATCATATTCACGACGCGTGGTACCACTGCTTTCCACACATCTTACCACTCTTCCCAACAGTTCCTTTATATATACCGCGCATCGAACTCTGTGAGGCCCTGATAAAAGAAAAAATCACATGCTCAAATGTTTAAACCTCAAAAACCAAACGGTGGTGCAACAAAGGAGGGGGGCTAGAACTAGAAAAGAAGCCTCTCTACATACGTGGATGTGGGCATATATATATATATATAGGTCCATGCATTTCAGGATGTGCACTTTTTGGAGTGCAGGGAGCAATATTGGGTGGTCATGATGATGGTGCTGTGGTTGTGATTTGTGAACATGACCTTGTCAGCTGCGATGAGGCAGAATAGCACACCGCTGCAACACAACACAGCACAAAACGCAAACAGGGAGGAAAAAGAAAGGCTGCCCCAGCTCCTGCGCCTGCCTAACCTCCCTTTTTCTCCTCCCATGCATCCATCTCTTTCCCAACTTTTGTACTTTTTTCCCTGCCCTCCACCCCAACCCCTACAAAAGGTGAAGGGAGGAGCCCCCCTGCACTGCACTTAATTAAGTTAGTCCTTCTCAAGTCTCTGTTAACGAGTATTTTATTTGCAAGAGGAGTGGTGCAGCTGGTGCCATGGTGGTGGTAGCTCTCCTCCTCATCTTTGCCCATTTGCTGGTGCACAACTAATAACAGAGAGAAAGTTATTAGATGCAGTGATTGACTGAGCTTCCTTGCTTGCAATTGCAACCCAGCCAGCATCCCTGCAAGAAACCTCAAGGAGGCGAGGCAAAGGCTACTCCTACTCCTTTCCTATCCTATAGGCTGCTGAACTGAGAGAGCAAAGCAGCTAGCAGCAGGCACCAAAGAGGGGGGAATCCTCCATGCCCTCTTGATGGATTGATGTTCTTCACTGCATTGGTTTCAGTCGAGAGTGGTAGCTGCTGCTTCTCCTTGCCTTTTTATCTGAATCTTTTGCCACATCCATCTCTGCTTGCTGTCTGTCTGATTCCTTCTCCCTCCCTCCCCACCTACCCTCCCCAACCACACATCACACACAGCAGCTGCACTGTGTATGTTACTGGCTGCCATTGGTAAATAAAGCGAGGTGGAGGTGGAGGTGGAGGTGAGGTGCCCCCAGCTCGCCTCTCGGCAATTATTGCCACCTTTGGAGTTTGCAGTCCTCCAATAGGAGTCGTCTCCTCCTCCGCTCCGTCGTCCTCTTCCTGTGCTGCCCGTCTGCAACCACTGCCCCCCTGCCTCTTCTCTTCCCTTCACCCCTCGCCTTTCCTTGGTGCTTCCATCCATCCGTGTCCTCCGCTCGCTCGCTTTAAAGCTTAAGCCACCGCTCGCTGCAGCTGCCCCCTTCCCTTGCTTGCCTCCTGCTGTTCTTGGATTCTTAATTGCATGCTGTAGCTGTAGCTGCCGCTGTCGCTGCTGTGATCTCCGTCCCGTCCTCCAAAGCTTTTGCTTGCTGCAATCAACTTTGCTTTGCTTTTGGGGTCTCTCTCTCTTGGTGAGGGAGCACAGCAGTAGAGTACACAGCTGTTGTCTGTCTCCGACGACCTGCTTCGTCTGCGCAGGCAGGCAGCAGCTGAGCAGAAAGGCCCTCACCATTTGGAGCCGTCACCAGCGACGACGACGACGGCAAGCGAGGTGCCGCCTTGAGCTGAGTCCCGAGGAGATCGAGAGCTGCTGCGTACAGTATCGTGCTACTACTACTCCTAGCAAGGAGGATCCCGAGAACACGTACACGCGCCGGCCTTGGGACGTCGCCATGGACTGGGACGCCAAGATGCTTCCTGCCTGGGACCTCGGCACGGTGGTCGGTCCCAGCAGCAGCACCACCACCAGGGGCGTAGGCGGAGGCGCGCTGGACCTGAAGCTGGGCGCTCCAACGAGCTCAAGGTTTGTGGCAGCAACGGCCTCCGTCGGTGCCATGCCGACGCTGCCACCGTCGTCAGCGAACCCTCCTCCGCCTCCACCTCCGGCGCCATCGCCATCTTCCGCGCCGGCGAAGCGCCCACGCCCGGGCCACGCGCAGCAGGCGGTGCCGGCGTGCTCCGTGCAGGGCTGTGACGCCGACCTGTCTCGGTGCCGCGACTACCACCGCCGTCACAAGGTCTGTGAGGCGCACTCCAAGACGCCCGTCGTCACCGTCGCCGGCCAGCAGCAGCGCTTCTGCCAGCAGTGCAGCAGGTACGCATGTCCGTCCGTTGCATCTTGTTCCTTGGACTTTGGATTCCATTCCTCACGACCCCGAGCGAGCTCTCATGATTCTCTTTTGGTTCTTTTCGCCTCAATAATTTAACCACTGGTACGACGAGCTCTGTTCTAGAGCTTGCTCCAGCTCTCTACTCATGGGTGTCATGGATGGCCTGGCCTGGCCTGGCCATGGGTGTCGCATCGCATGCATGTTTTCTTCTTGGAAGCATTCATTCGCTTCCTTCTCGTCTTGTCCCCGTTCGGATGGGGGTGAATTTCGTCCAGAATTACCACCAGTCGCTTTGCTTAGGCGACCAACAACTCGCTGTCAGCTCCTCCCTTCTGTCGCTTTAACTAATTTTAGACGTCCTAATTAACCTGCCAACTGACCAACGTTAATTAGTGCAGCCAAGACTTTTCCATCTCTTGTTCAGTCAAACGTACCTAGTACAAGGGAGGGAATCTGCTTTGCTAAACACAGCAAACCGCCGACCAAAGATCCAATTTCTACGCTTGCAGGAACTGGGATTTAAGCAAAACTTACGGTGGTAGCAGTAGAATTCAGCATGGCAGCTGGACTTCTATTTATTCTGACAGTTATTAATTACAGTAACATAGATAGAAACGTGTGATTGATTAACATTAACCTGGGCACTCTCACCATCTGGTCCTGAATTTGTCAAGGTCTGAACTGAACATCTTGTGAGCTGTGCTGTGTGTCACCAGCATCAAGCCGGCTGCTAGCATGCGTGCTGCTGCTTTCAGGACGTGTCCCTACAATACAACAAGGCAGCAGCAGGTGCAATGGAACTGGACTTTCATTCAGTTGAGGTCCATGGTTGCCTCCCGTCCTTGTCACTGGAAGGCACTTACTCACCCACCCGGACAACAATTTGCCCTTCTCCAGCTCTCTTCTCCGTCCCTGTCGTCGCTGTGCTGCGTGGCCTGCCCATGCTTTCCACATTCCTTATGTTTTTTCAATTCAAAAGGCCTCAATCAAATGCATCCTCTCGTGTTCTAGAAGACGAGGATCTGATGAGTGCCCAGGTAGCTGCCTTTCCTTGTCTTTGTCTCTGTCTTCATTCACAGTCCAGATTCATCAGCCCGGTTTCAAAATATCCCAGACCCAGCGAGCGTGCCGTGAAGGTTGCTGCGTGGTTTATCTTAGTTTCAGAAGAAGAAAAAAAAAGTCTTCTTGAGGTCAACAGTGGCGTGTTAAGTCCTTGCTTGAATTAGTGTAGCTGATGCCATGAGGTTGACCAGACCGGCCTGCAAAAGTCATTTTCTTTAGGAATCTACTTGATGGTTTAGAACTCAGAAATTCTGAATGCATCCAAGCATGACGGCTACCGCATTGTGCTCGTGCAAAGTACTTACCGTCTCTCTGTCGGTGGAATTGCCTCTTCCTTCAGGTTTCATCTGCTCGGGGAGTTCGATGAGGTGAAGCGGAGCTGCAGGAAACGCCTTGATGGACACAACCGGCGTCGCCGGAAGCCGCAGCCGGACCCTCTCAATCCTGCTGGCTTGTTTGGCAATCACCATGGTAAACTCACTTCTTCTCGCATGCCAATCCGCTTTGCTTTCAGTGAGAACGCATGTCATGTATATTATTAAATCTGCAACATACATGTATGCATGAGAACTTGGGCTTAAGGTTAGAGCTGAGAACACTTGCAGAGCGATGGAAACAATAAGCAAAGCAGAGGTTTTCTAACAGTTCTATGTTTATTTTAGTTGCGTGGGTTTAGATTTGGATGATTATGTGGCACAACTGGGAGCACACCTTATAATAATTAATTAATAGTGTTTTGTGAACTGAAGCACAGCTTATCAGGCCTACGGAATCACTATCTTGCATCTGATTGATCATGTGCTGATCTGAGTCCTCACCTGTCAGTTCACTGGCCGCATTGTCTGCAATGCAACCAAACATTTCACACGTTGCAGGTGCTGCCATCCAATGTCTCGTTTTTCTTTCCAGAAAGGAGACCAAAAGGAACTTGTCTACCATCAATCCTGCGCCATCATGATCAATGTAGACTAACACTCGAAAGCAACTGTAGTTCAATAAGCCCTGGATCTGGATGGTCATTTCCATGAAATCATAGTCATAATTGACCACGAAAATTTCACTGAAGCTGCTTGCTTGTGAAGTTTGAACTGCTGTGGGGCTATAGGTATCTGAAACCAGTTAATGGCGTCATAAAAGCATGCTAGTACCATTCTTGTACACACGAATTCCTCGGAACCTTCCCTCGGACTTGTCAAAGTCATAATGCGAAATGAACTGATAATATCAGAAAGAAATGGACTTTGCTGCATTCTACAATGGATGGTTCATTGACATTTGAAATTGCTCCATCAACCAACCTGTACTTATAGTCCGTATAGTTTTGAACTTTTGATGCATTGCCTCGTTGTTGATGTGGCCAAACGTTTGACTTATGTTTATTTTCCATGTTGTCCAGGAGTGACAAGGTTCACATCGTACCCACAGCTCTTCACCACATCCATGGCAGAGCCCAAATGGTCGGCGGTCAAGACGGAGACCGACGTGTTCCAAGACCAGTACTACCCGCCCGTCCACCTCAACGGCGCCGGCACCGGCTCCCTCTTCCACGGCAAGGACCGGAAGCACTTCCCGTTCCTAACCAGCCACAACAATGGCGGCAGTGACGTGGCCGCCGCGGCCTTGGGCTGCCAGCCCTTCACCATCACCACGACGGCTTCCTCAGAGAGCACCAGCAAGCAGAGCAACGGCAACTGTGCTCTCTCTCTTCTGTCAGACAACCCAACACCAGCACAGACGGCCATGATCCCTACCGCGCAGCCCCTCGGCGCGGCGATGCAGTACGTCAGGCTCCCTAGCAGCGGCGGCGGCGACGTCTCCCTCACCGGGATGTCGTACATGAGGGCGGCAGACAGCAGGCAGGCATCCATTCTGACAACGTCGTCACCCAGTCACACTGCAGTTGCTTCCCCTGGTCCGGCTACTGCTGCAGCTGCAACCCAGCAGCTGCAGTACCACCATGGCTACTACCATGTGAGCGGTGGCGAGCAGGGCAACAACCCAGATGGCGCCGCCATTCAGGCCCTTCCCTTCTCATCGTGGTAGACGAGTTCTGATAAAATCATGTGCTAGGCAGGTAGTCGCTCTTGTTGTTCACCAAACATATCGGTTGTAATAGTAGGCTCGATCATACTGGAAACCATGACAAGATGTCCATTTTTCAACTTATCCTGATAGGTCTAATTTATGGAAATTCTTCCCTAAGTTATTATGATTCAGAATCGTGTAAAAATTTCACTTTCAATAGCGCACACGGTTGAACTTGTGCAAGATTTTGGATGCAATTCTGTTTGTTTCGGTTGGAGTCTATCGGTTGGCCATCCATTTGCTCATTAGGTACGCTTAATGGTGTCTCTACTATCCACCATCAGCCAGCAATTAGCCAACCATGTCAGATCTTGTGCTATGGTGGAGGGAAGAGGTAAAGAGAGACAAAAGCGCAAAAACTATTCCTAGGTTCCAAAATAAATGCACATCTCGTATTTTAAGAAGTCAATCAATTCAAGTTTAAGCAAACATATACAATTATTTACCTGCAGTGGCCAAAATCTTTTCCATTTTCTAAAAAATACACTAATATTCATGACACCAAATAAGCAGCATTAGGTTAATCTCACTATATATTTTTATAGTAAACCATTTATAGATTAGTTGGTATTTTTCTATAAATCTAATCAAACTTAAGTTAATTGACTCAAACTAAATATATTTTTTTAAAAAAGCTCTCCCTCTGCTTTGATAGTAAACCATTTATATACGATTATATAGTATGGTATTTTTTTGCTATAAAAGAACTAATCAAACTTAAGATTAGCATTACTCCAACCTGGCATCTACAGTTCAACATTGTTCGTGTGGGCGTAAATTTTCAGTTCAAATTAATTTTTTTGGGGCTGAACTGGATTTGAGGGTGTCCATAGCAAACCAAAACTGAACTGGATTAACTGTTTTTCTCTGGCACCGAAAAGTATGGAGCATGTTTTAGGTCCTTGTTCGAAACTCGAGTGGAGGATTGGATTAATTGTTTTTTTCTCTAGCACCAAAAAGTAGAGTATGGATCATGTTTAGGTCCTTGTTAGAGATTATGTAACACTTCTATTATATGTGGGATCATAATAGTCTCGAAGATCTTGTTATTTATTATGCAATCCCTTGGTGACATAGACAGCCTTACAACTATCAAACAAACTCTACTGTTATAGGCGCTTTAACTTGCTGAGCCCAAAGTCTGCTGAAACATTAATTGTGCTAACCAAAAACTGGCCCAAAACTGGAGGTCCCTGATTATTGTAATCACATGGACCTGCTTGTTTTTCGCATGCTGCACATGCAGAGATCAAACTGAACAACAGTGATTATATTAAGTGTTATGGACCACTTCTGTAACCAGAGTTATGGGGGACAAGCAAGCTTAACATTCAGACAGGTATGCCACTCAGTGGATTTTTTAAATCTCTACCTTCCCTCTGTCCAAAATCTTGGACGACTGAAGATTTTCTACTGCAAAAGGACATGTTAAAGCAAAGGTCGGCACAAGCGACAGATCAATTCCACATGTGCTAGCAAACCACCCTAAATTTTGGGTTCAGGTCTCAAGAAGGTACCCATATGGCCATATGCCAAAAAAAACAGTGTACAAATTCTAAACATAAAACTCTGTATATTCACTTCTTCCATTCTTCAGGTACAACCATAGTTCCAAAAGAAAAAAGGAAGAGGAGACATGAAAAGTGCATAGCAAGAGCTACTGCCCTACTTTTTACCTACATCCATGGCAACCCAGAAGACATTGTTGTAAATATTAAACTCTTCTGGAGCCTCTACTCACGTCTGTTCATCATGCTATTTGTTCTCATTGTTGAAGCGCTCCCGGACTGCCAATATGAAAGCTGACGCTCTCTTGTCTATGTCGTCGTCGCCTCCAACAGGTGTAGACGTGAGCTGCTGGTAAGGCTGTGTTATACTGACAACAGGGCTGTTCTGGGTTTTGACGTACTTGGAGTACACCATGGCCACCTTACCCTTGGCACCTCTAGCACTTGCCTTGCTCTTTGGCTCCATCTATTAGCTGGCTTTACTGGCTTGGTTAGTTGTGCACCTTGTGGTTGCTTGGCAATGCTGGAGGAACCTATATATACAGACAGATTGGTGTGTGCATGAACCATTTCGTAGAGGTCACATCTCTGCTTTCAGATGCCAGTGGATAGCATACATGGCAGCAAAGAATCAATGGATGGATCATCATCCATATGCTTTCCAAGAGCATGCGGGATATGTGCGCATCTTTTTGTCATCCAAGTATCTTGGTTTCGCACGCGTTCACTGACAAGTGAGACCATGATCAGAAGGGGTCCAGTGATAAGACAGACAGAAAGTCTCCCTGATGTTTTCTGACTGAAGGTGACCATGACGGTACGTGGTTGTTCCGTGTCCTGAGATAAGACCCAGGCGTGCATAACACCTCATCGTCAAGGTTCTCTGTCCCTTTTTCCAGATCAGAAAAGATCACTTTAATCTGGAATGGATATACTTTTCAGCATTATGTTGCAACAGGTTATCCCGGAAGTCTATCGTATCCTCATTCCTCAATCAAAAAGATTCATCTCTACCCTTTGTGAAATATCCAAGGTCCATCACTTGATCACTAGCTTCGATTCTGTGTATCTATTCAGCCAAAGTTGCGAGCTTGCCGGGTAGCCATGCTTGGACTGGCCTCCAGCCTTCGGATAAACATTTTTTTCCCCAAGCAATGCCTTCGGATATACATGTTTGGGAGCCAGGAACTGCAATAGCATCTGTATATGATACTTTATGCACAAAACACGATATATATAACCGTAGAGAATCCTGTTTAGATGACAAGGTAAGTTCAACCTAAGGTGCTCAGAGAAAGATACTTGAGAGAGAATAGTGTCATATATCACTAAGGTCCTATTTCATCCCATAGACTAAAGTTTAGCCATTAAATTTTAGCTCTTGCGGCTTCAAATAGCTAGGTGGCCTAAAGTGATATCTGAAGATTAGTCAATTTCACAAAAAAGTCACTAGACCACACAGCTGTGTTAAAGTTTAGTAACCAACTAAACTTTAGAATATGAGATGCAAACAGGACCTAAGTATTGATATAGAATTTTCTACAGTGCAAATAGATGTTTAGAGCATCTCTAACAGATTCACTATCCTCTCCATCTTCTTAAAGTTTATATAAGTGATCTTTTATTACTGGCAGTGTAGCCTTTTTCTCCTCCTTCAACGGGTTACCAATACCTTTATTAAAGTGGGTGTGGAAGAGGGGGTTGATCTCCTACATTTTAGGGAAAGATATGGGTGGGTTTTGAGTAGCTACATAAAAACTTTTAGATGTTGAAGATAGGATAAGTAATCTACTGGAGCAACCTCAATCCCTTATATGCTGATTTTTCAGAGTAATTCGTTGAAGATGCTCACCTCCTTAGCAACATTAAGCATCGGTGCTAACTTAAGCATCTTATCCACTTTCCAAGCATCAGGTGCTAATGGTATGTTGAAGAAAAAATGGTTCTTTTTCTGAGCCGCTGCTCTAAGCACTCATCCATATATTGTTGTCAAGTGATGACTTGCTTCAGGAACTGGACCAACCTAGCTTGAACTGCATTCAGGTGCGAAGATTCCAGACCTATGGGAGTACCATGGTTGTCATGTAGAGTAACTTGCTTCAGGAAAAAAAAATCTCAAATATCTGAAGATCTTCAATGAAGAACAATTTGGAGATCCTGATTACTATTGAATATTGATAGTACAGTGATTAGTGGCACAAGACCGTCAACTCGTCCGTTCGAAGTATCCAAATTATCTTTCTTGAAGGCGAGCGTGAGAGAGACGTCCACTAGGCACGCAGGCAGGCATTATTGAGGTCAAGATTACCGGCCGGCGGGTTGAAATCTAAAGCTTTTTGGGGGTGGCAAAAGATCACCGGGGGCGCTTCGCTTTACAGCGTGGTGCAACGCCGATCGACTCCGGTGCTCTCGCTTAAAGCGTGTTCCTGTTGCTGATGCGGTCCGGCAGCAGCGGGCATGCAGCGGCGGCGGTTGATCCTCACACGCATCTCTCTCTGCTGGTATTCGCGAATCGCGACGACTTGACCAACCAAGCTGTAGCAGGAGTCCACGGGAAAAGGGCTGGCCAGATGGATCCATGGATGACGGGGAGGATAAAAAGCGTCGCCGGACGACAGAGGCAGCGGAGTTATCCGCACCGGCCGTAAGGACCGCGTGTATGACATTGGCATCTGCCCTGCCGGCGTACTCGGGTTCTCATCACGAATCCATCCGCGGCCCGGACGGCGGACGCGACCGCCATGCCATGCGTTCCAATTTTTTGGGGAACTTGCTCGGCCGGCTACCGGATGATATGACCTTGACCTACCACTATCACCGGAGAGCCGCCTCATCTGATCTAACCTGATTGATGAGCCTTATCCCCGGAAGGCCGGCCGGAATCAAAGCTAAGATTCGTGCGCGCTGCCTAGTCAGTAGTGACAAGCAAAGCTCCGGTTCATTCGTATCAAAACCAATGGAGGAAAGGAGGAAGCAGCGGACCTTTCGGCTGCTGTGGTGGCGGCCCGCCGAGAAACTTGGCGGCGGCGGCGCCGGCAACCACCGCGATCACGCTCTTCCGGGCGTCCAGCGAGGCGAACAAATGGCGGATGGGCTGGGCTGGACGCCGTGTGTTCTTCCCTTGGCATTACCGTCGCTAGCTCTAATGGGCCGTTGGCCCACCAGGCCTCGAGCAGGCGCGGGCTTGGGTTCCGTTGCGTGGTGGGCTGGGGGGACCCAGCACACGGCACACATTCGGGGGTGCGGCAGTGGGTCAGTGACACTGTGTGGTTCTCGGCTCTTTTTCTCTCAGCTATTTAAATATAAAGTTTTTGCTACTAAGGTATTTTTCTTTTTTAATATTCGGTGCCTTCTGGGATTTTGGATTCAATCAAGCCCAGTTACCGCTCTCTGTTCTAACGCTTGTACAATTTCCAACATTGTTTTTTTTTTTGATAAGCCAACATTGTTTTTTCGGAAGAAAAACATGGCCCGTTCGAATCGTTCGTTAGGCCGTCTATAGTCGTTTCTGTTCAAGGAGAAAACGACCTTTCCGATTGCTAAACATACGTCAATGTCATTACATTTAGTAGTAGTGTTAATGAGTATACAGTGTACATCAGAGGAGCGTCGTCTCTGCAACAACGAGACATCATATGCCTGTTTTTTATTGTCATTTTGCAGTGTTTGGTTGATGAATTCCATATGGTACGTTTAGAACCGCTAAGGGGACGATCAAAATTGCCATTTCAAACAAGTTTGGCGCTTATTTTGTCGTTTCATCTTCAAAATCATGACATATTTGAAGCATTTTAATTTTTCTGTTTTAATCAGCGCCAAATGTGTAATAATTGATGGTGGAATGCAAACCTCTTGCAGATATTGAGGTGTCATCTGCCCATACACGTATCATCATACATATAATGATTATTATAATAGTGCGAAACATTGATGTCGTTGGTCCATTAAGTTTTTAAAATTTACTGGGGTCTCTGTCAACAGGGTCTACCTCTGCCCCAGTAACAAACCAAACAATATTGTACATATGGATTGTAAATGTGAGCGTACATATAGGATAAGAGTTGGTTTTTTACAGAGTATTTACTAACCAACCACGCTCTGACAAAGGAAACTTGGAAAGTACTTGCAAAAATGCATCAGCCATATCAGCATAAGGAGTCTGAGAAAAGGCCAGCATGACAATACTATTTAATCACCACACACCTACATATATATGATCATTATTACCATTTCGTGCGATAATAGTTGGTGCTAGTATAAACTTTCATGGATGAATGGAGTAATAATAGCAACAATGATATATAGTGCTTATTGTTCTACCCCTTCTAAATTGTCATATCTTTGATGGCACTAATATCTTTTTGACACTAAATAAATATTTGGTGCTATTTCTAAGTTTAATTAAATTTAAATAAATTTTACTTAGGATAAAATAAGAGGACAAATAATAATTTATCTAGGTACCGAGGAAGTAGCAGAGTAACCTAAAATTTGTACCATCATAAAAAAAAACATAGAGGATGACACACATTAGAGCATGGTTAATAATACAACTGGTTGCAAGGTGTATGAATCTTTGCAACCCATCTCTCCATCTCAATATGTGGTTTCATGAGAGTTATTTTATAACATTAAATAAGTTGATATGACATAGTATTAATGAAGAGATCTAAGATAAAAGTTTAATTTACGGGATAAAATGAACTACTCCCTTCATTCTAAATTATAAGACGTTCTAGCTTTTTTTGAGATATTTATTTTATAAAAACAGTTTTAGTTATATAATATCTAGATACATATTAAATATGGTGCGATCGAAATACATTTAGAAAAGTCCAAAACGTCTTTATAATTTGAAATGTAGGTAATGCAAAACTTGTTTGCATTGTTACCGACGTCAAAACAGTTTTGAAAAAACAGCGGCATAAAACCAAAGGTGAGACTCATCTTATATCGTAGGGTTTTTAACCAGACGTGCTGAAATCTGAATGATACAGTATATGGTGCGTGCGATCGAACTCTGAACTCTGTGTGAACCGCCTTGGCTGGGCATGAGCGTGTGGTCGAAACCTGGAGCAGATTTTCCAACAATGCGGCGTTTGTTTATAGGCTCGAGGCAGCCGCGTGCGCTGCACCCGCCCGGCGGCTCGGCTCGCCGCCTTCCCTTTCACGGAAAGGAGAAAGACGCGCGGCGCGGCGCGGCGGCTGAGACCGCGTCCCGTCCATCTCCTGCTCATCTGCTGCGCCCATCCTACAGTTGCAATACAGTGCAGCAGCAGCATGCATCGCTGCTGAAAGCTGATCGTGCTTTGAATCCTTATCCTGACATGCGGCCCCCCTTTCCCTTTTCTTACTACCACAACAGGTGGTAGTGTGCCATGTGCTGCTACAGGAGTCCATTGATACGTTGTACCGCACGCCGGCGCAGCATCCGAGCTGGTCATGCATGGTCGGTCCTCCAGCCCTCCTCTTCGGTTGGCTACCGCACGCCGCCGGCCAGCCAACCGCCACCCATCATCGGGTCCTCGATGGGTCCTGCAGTGCATGCATGCACCGTGTACGCCTCGCATGGCCGCCGCATGCCCGCCGTGTGCACCTGCTACCGTGTACTTTGTCGTGCTCCGGCGCCGGGCGCCGGGCGGGTCAGGCCGGCGCGGCACAGTGGCCGATCGAGCACGGGGGTGGTGGGGCCTTGGGAGGCGCTTCGTTCGCGGCGGAGGGCGAGCCACGCGTCCCTTGGGCTGTCCACGTCGCCACCACCTCACGCCCGCCGTGGCCCATCCGATCCTGCCCGCCCGTGCTGCTGCTTTCCCAAAATGGCAATTTACTACGTTTACCGGCCTCTCTTCTTTCCACGACAAAAGTCGGCAACCCGAGCCTGACAGGTTAGGATTGATGTCCTTCCTATGTATACGAAATAGTACACGCACACGGAAGTCCCCGGATTATTGGACATCATTACCAAATAATCGTAAGATGTTTTCAATCTCTAGGAAAGTTTAAATGACTTATAATTTAAAACGGGAAAGGCTACAATTTTTGAACTCATAGATGTGCAAAACCATGATTTTTTTTTTAAAAAAGGTCTTGACTAAAGTTATCAAACTACAAAAAAAAAAAAAAATTTTTGGTGATATTATAGCTTTCCAAGCCATAAAAGTTGTATATTCAAATTGAACACCTTCCATGTTTTAGCGATTATGTCCTGTTCCCCAAACATATGGCACTCTAAAACTATGTTTTCTATCTATACTTAAATTGAACAACTTCCATGTTCAACAAAGCTTCGCGTTCATTAAAGTTATTGTTTTTAGATATTCTTCACATGCATGATTTTCTTGTGCTAAATAGGCGGCTAACCGATTCCAAAGTTCTTGTTGCTCTATATTACAAGAATAGGAATAGTAGCATTATTTCAAAATGCTCAAACTCAGTATTAAAAATATATTAACAATAGTTCATAAACAATTCTCTACAGAGGGTACAAAAGTTCCACGAATATGGAATTGTAGTGATGGTACAACAAGAACATCGCTAAAATAAAGCGACGAAATGAGCACAGCGACCGGCCTGTGGTTATGGCGTTCCACGAGTACCTGTAGCAAAAACATTTTTGCTCAAAACCGACCTACCCAAACCTGGACCCAAAGACTTGTGTGGTCGTACTCAGCACAGTGACCAGCCTGTGGCCCTCAGCTCCTGCCTTGTGGGGAACCTAATAAACAACCTTTTTTTGGTCAAAACCGACCTACTCCAGCTGCTTGGGAATCCAATACTCACCTTTTTTTATATTTGAATTTTTGGAAAGAAAATATTCGTTGATTTGAAAAAGTTACTTAAATAAGTGTCATGTCACCATTCCTACTCGGTAATTTTGTTCACATATGATGGCACTTCATCATCGGTATAGTATACTAGTTTTTAAAAAACTGTAATCTTTCGATGCAAAATTGTAATATGTAACTTTCAACCTAAAGTCGCCGTGGCTGTAGCAGCAGCTGCAAACGGATATTTGATGCGTATTATATTTTTTTACTTTTTATTTACATGAAACTATTTCTAGATTCCAAAAATTTTACTAACGTTCCGATCTACGAACATAGGTACCTTCATTTGAAGGCCTCCAAACCAAAAGACTATGATTTTTCTAGAAGAAAAAGCAATGTTGACTACCAAGTATAAAATGAATGGCTATCTCATACATAGGGAGATACAAAAATCATGACTTGGGAATTGGGATAGTTAAAATAGGTCGCAACCACGTACAAGCCGGTGGATCAAAGGTAGCACTCGTAGTTGCGAGGCTGCCCCCGCAGCGTTCGATGGTCGTACCCGGTGGTGTTGTGCAGCACAGTGTTCGCTTGGCTTAGGTCCAAGCGTTTGCCTCTGACGCGTGAAGGCATAATGGGAATCCAACGCGCCCATCACCTATGAAGTCCGAGAATTCCGATGATCTCAAGAAGGACACGGTCTTTGGATTTGAGTGTAATTCTCGGTTTGTTTGTACATGGGTGGTGTGAGTTGTGTGTGTGTGGTTAATGGGTGTGCGTATATATGAACAAATACTACATATGTACTTAGATGAGGGGCGTAAAAAAAAGGTCACAACCAGCGTATGACCTGCCTTGTTTCTATTCTGCTTATTAGCAAATCTGCCGTTGTATTGCAATTCGCAATGGAATATACAACTTGCTGCGTGTATACTTGAGATATTTGTGAAATAGATACTCCATCGGTCGACACATATTGCTCTAACTCATTTAACAAGCATTATGTGGAGTAAAAATACAGAAGAATCCTTCTTTTTATCTGGCAAAAGTTTACTTTTCCATATTTTTGAAATATTGAAAGGATTTATAAAAATAAATAAAAAAGATCCCAAGCTATATAAAAGGAGGAAATGTTTAGAACCGACTCGAAAGAAACCGACTGAAGAGTCGGTGCTTGGGAACCGACTCGAAAGAAACCGACTCGAAAGAAACCACTACACACAGGAGAGGTGTTTCTGAGGTGTACAGGCAAAGGCGCCTCGCCTCGCCTGGCGGCGGGCCCAAGCCGCCCGCAGCCCCACTCTCCCCACCAGTCCTCGCCCCCCTCCTCGCCAGTCCCCTCCACTCCCATCACCGACGACGTGTCGAGAGGCGAGAGCAGAGAGGGCGCGTTCCAATTCTAGGGTTCCCGCCGCATACGCACCGCACCCCGAGGGGCGAGACGGGGCACGGAGGAGGAAGATGGCGAGGCGCGGGCGCGTGGAGCTGCGGCGGATCGAGGACAAGGCGAGCCGGCAGGTGCGCTTCTCCAAGCGCCGTGCGGGGCTGTTCAAGAAGGCCTTCGAGCTGGCCCTGCTCTGCGACGCCGAGGTCGCGCTCCTCGTCTTCTCCCCCGGCGGCAAGCTCTACGAGTACTCCTCCACCAGGTTCAGCCCCCTCTCCCTCCTCTTGCAATCACTTTTGCTTGTCGATCGAAGTGAGACTGAAGCAGGGGAATAGCCCCGCCCAGCGCGCCCAACAATCTAGCGGTAGAGCAGGGGCGATCTTCGATTCGCTCCGGCCCCATTTTGGAATCCCGCCGTTGCTCCACGGCCTCTCGTGCGCGCGGCCGTCCACCGGCCGCCGTGCTCGTGCACGCCATGTGCTCGAGACAACCCCCAATACCTGCAAGCCTTCGCCTGTGCCACCTTGCATGAACATGACTCTGTTTTGTTTGCGATCTCTATCCGGCCTGCCACTACCACTAGCGGCGCCACCGGCTTGCTCTGGACCTTGGCTGCTCTGCCTCTGATGCGTACTGTTCAGCTCGCTTCTCTTCTAGGCGCACTTCGATCTGACTCTCCAATGCGTGGAGATGGAGTGTGGCTGTGGCTTTTCTTTCTCTCCTTTTTTCACACGTGGTTCACACTTCACAGGCTGGAGGAACTCAGGGGAGGAACTCTCAGTCTCAGCACTCGAGATCGTGCTTCAATGCCACTGTGCGCGACTGTCTAGAGCGCGGGCGCTGACAAAAAAGGGCGGACGCCATCCGATTTGCACCCGGTTCCGTTGACAGTTTTTTTCCCGCTGCCCTTCTTCTCATCCTAATCTGGAGTTAAAGTGAGAGAAAGTTCGCGATATTCTTGATAACCGTGGTTCAGCATTCATCTCGGGTAGGGAGAAAGCACGACGGATGTTGGTTCTATTTTTTGAGCCAAACACACCATCAGGACCCCTTATGTTACAAAATATCGTAAAAATAATACTCAATATAATCATATATGAAATGTTAGAATTACAGACAAATATTTGAAATATAGACAGAAGCAATGTTTTATGAAACAATATACTCCCAACTGGAAATTATAAGTTACTTTGAAATTGTTTTAGATTATACTACGCTAGTTTTGACCATATTCGTAGAAAAAGACACTAAAGCCTACAGTATCAAAGAAATGTCTAAATATATTGTGTATATGGTATATTCTTTTTCAAAAAATCTTGTTTAATGTTGCATGACATAGAGATGTTTGCTTAGGACAATAGTTGAATAATATATTAATATCAAAGAAATGTCTCGTCATGTATATGGTGTATTTTTTTCTCAAAAAAAAAATGTTAGATATAAATATCACGACACCCTCGGACAAGGATTGAGTAGAGGAGCCAACAACGCCCCTTCCTAACGGGTTGAACGAACCGATCTTGCGAAAGATCGGTTTTACCCTGCCCGACCTTAAGATGGAATTCGTGCCTCGGCCAACCCTCGGAGAAGTGAGCCAGGACTTAATTGGCCCTCTAAGAGGAATTTTTCGCATTGCCTGGCCCTAAACGATCATTGGGCGAATCTATCGCCCTTTCCTGCTCAACACTTCCATCGGAGATGAACGATGTCAAATCCAACTGCCCAGACGATAATTGATTAGGCCACGGTGCATGTCACGACATGGACTGCCACCTTGCTTTCTAACTCGCGTACGGCCACGACAGGACACGTCCTCGGGCCATCCCGGAAATGGGAAAAAGGGCCACACCCCGATTGCTAATTGGGCAATCAGTTCGAGCAGATCGGAGTGATGGTGGAGATGTCGAGGACGACCTGGCCTAGAGGCGCTGTGGGTGGTTCCCCTACGCACATTGTGCGCCAGCCCGTGCGGCAGGTGACGATGTCGAAGACGAGGCATGCGAAGTCGATACGTTGATGACAACTCAATCCTGATCTCTCTGATTAAGCAAAATAAAAAATAAACGATATAGAGTAGCAAAATCACATGTAGAACCTTGGGATTGTTGGAAGTTAATTTGTTTTCTTGAGATGACAAAGTCAAATTGAATTTGACATTTGATGAAACATATCTACACATGAAGTTTCTAGCAAAGTGGAGATACATCAATAGAGAAGAAGAGTTCAAATTGGCTACTATGAAGAATGTACAAGATCATTATAGTTGGATCTTGATGTTTCTAAGAGTTAGCTAGCGATGAGTTGTAAAGGGAGTATTCTAGCTAATGCTTAGTTAAGCATTAGTTGTAAGTGGTAAAGTTGGATTTGACAACTTGTATGACGGTTTGCAAAGTCTATATAAGGACTTGCATACCTCCTTTGTAAGCCAAGCTAGCAAGTCCAGGGTTTGCCACAAATGTAGAGTTTATATTGTACGGGTTGCTAGCTTCAGATAGCGTAGAGCTGTATGAATAGAAGCTAGTTAGAAATCTAGAGAGTGTTGTGCTAGCTTCATATAGCCTTGAGCTGTATGTGTATTGAAGCTAGTAAGCTAGAAAATTAGAAGGTTAGTTGAGTGCTAGCTTCGGATATGAAGCTAGAAAGCTAGAGATCGAAAGGGAGCTAGCCCCGAGAGTAGCCTCGAGCTGTATGGGAGGGTTGCGCTTGTCTCTAGCTTCAGCTAATCTTGAGCTAGCTAGATAGCTAAGAGATTGCAAAGGTTTCTAGCCCCAAGAAGGGTTGCTAGTTTATCTCTAGCTTCAGTTAGTCTTGAGCTCAATGTATCTAGCTTCAAATTATGGTTGTATCCTTATGTATATGTTTGAGAAGAGATAATAAAGCTATAGAGCTCATTGCCTCAAACTTTCAGCCAACATCAGACCTAGTTCAGTTCAGCCCAGCGGCTGAACGTGAACCTAAGAAGTGTGTGTGAGAGAAGAGAGGGAAAAGAGCTCCTGCACTTCTTCTACCTGGATCAGGGAGGAGGAAGAGAGCAGCGGTGAGCAGGTTGCTCACCTTAGTTGCTGGTCCAGCGACTAACAGGGATTGTGTAGAAGCAACATCACGATACATAGGAGCCCCTCTCTCTTATCTCCTTCAACCCACGCGAAAGGAGGCTGAGGGTACAAAGCAGTAACATCATGTGTAGAACCTCGGGTTTGTGTAGCAGCAACATCACGATACACCCCTCTCCCTCTTATCTACTTCCGGCCATGCGAGAGGAGGCTGAGGGTACAGAGCAACAACATCACATGTAGAAGCTTGGGTTAGTGTAGCAGCAACATCCCGATACACAGGAACCCCTTTCCCTCATATCTCCTTCCAGCAATGCGAGAGGAGGCTAAGTGTCAAAGTAACCCAGCTAAGGGAGATGAGGAGAGGCCGGGGGAGGTATGCCACGATCTACTGTTGCTTGATGACTAAAGGGCAGCAGACTAACTCGATCCGCCGCAAAGATCGACGAGGGCGCTGCCCCTGGCAGAGGTCATGGGCAAGCTCCCTCGGGGGCGCGCTGGAGGCACACTGTGGAGGACAGCTGCCGGCGTGTGGAGGACAGGGGCGCCGTGAGTAGTGAAAGATTAGGGTTTTTGGCCTAATATCTAGACCTAAACAGCTAATACCATGTAGGAAGAATACAATTGGTGTAACTGATGGATGGTATTGCATTAAGGCCTCAACCGGTATATATGAGAGTAAAAGACTTGGGGAGGGGGGGGTGTTAAATAGCCCTAGTGGCTTTCCTAGAAATTACAAAGTGAAGACCTTGACTATTGTAGCAATAAAGTCTTGGTCCCAGTCTTAAGTCTTAATCTAATTCTACTTGGCTGCTAGGAAGTTTCACCGCAATTGATTGCAACTAGTAGTGAATGGTAGTAGTAGATTATCTACTAAATATACTTTAATAAAAACACTCCAAATAATACTTAAGTTCAACTACAAGTCCAAGGAAAAGATAAGGTCAAACAAATCTTGACACGGAATAATTAGATCAAGAGCACCTCACCACATATAGCTCAAGACAAGAGCAAGCACACGACTAGAAGATCATTTTTCTTTGCATGTTGAACCGGGTAGAAAACTCAATGGGTATGCAGGCTTAGGTACCATAAAACTATTCCCATACACACCCATTGAGTATCATTCTTCCTATTATGAAACCCATGAATTTATAAATTATTCAATACCCATACTCAATAGGGTAAAACACATGAGGTTTTAGTTACTTATTGTGATCCTTACATATTAATATTAGAGATTATTACCTTGGTTATTGTGGAATAATAAATATTTTTGTAGTTTTTAATACATGAAATAATTTGTTATTGAGACAATTATATTTCTTCTTGGCACCTCCACACAATCCTAATGGAAGAAACATCTATCACTCGTGGTTATTCCTCATAGAATTGAGGCACCGCGCCCGATGCTAAAGCGTATCATTATCAATTAGGAATGGTCACTTTACCTCTTTATTTTCTTTATATTGGTATGCTTATTCTATTTTGTAAGTAGTAGGGTTTTAAACATTTTTGACTTATTTTATTCCTTACATAATATAAGGCATTTTTTGTTAGTGTTGTTGAGAAAAAATAAGCGGTCTTATATCCATTTTAGATATATCTAAGTAATATAGCTCATCGCTAGTCGTTGGTTCTTCATTGACCACGTAATATTTAAAATTACAGGTGGTAATTATTTACTTGTTTTTATCTTTAATTAATTCATTATTATTGGTTACTAGTTTCTAAAAATTAGATGTTGAATCAATAAGGAGGTATATTTGTTCGGTTCTCCAGTGGTCTAAAATATGAAAAGACAATTCCCAAGGAACCTGGACTATTTTCAAATCACACCAATGACTTTACTTTCTTTCTCTGTTGTATATTTGCAGTGAGAACCCTATCCTTCTCTTTATTTTTCCTCACAACCTTTCACCTCTAGATTAGCCAGTGGCACACGTGAACTTTCTTTCTTTGTTGTATATTTGCCCTCAGAACCCTCATAGGCTTCCACCTCTAGATTAGCCAATGGTAGATGTGAACTTTCTTTCTTTGTTGTATATTTGCATTGAGAACCCTATCCTTCTCTTTATTTCATCTCACAGCCTTGCACCTCTATATTAGCCGATGGTAGACATGGGGATATGCGTGTGTATATTTCCACATAGTTGGGTCAATTTTCCCAAGTGCCGAAATATTAGGAGTTGATATAGAGAGCTATTGGAGAGTTCTTTTCAATCTTGCCCAAAGTTAAGATTAGGAGTGGATTTTGGAAAACACTTGGAGATGCTCTTGTGTGGTAGCTTAGCCTCCTCATTTGTATAATTTCAAATTTTTAATTTGTTAAAGTATACTTTTCTTCTTGAATACGATAAATTTAATCTCTAATTGAATGAGTTGGCAAAGAAAAGAAATTTATAACTCACTATAGAATATAATCTTATATTAGGTTATAAATATTCAAGTTTAACTATACTTTGACTCTTGGAAATGTGTTGCACACATATTTTGCACGAAGATCATGCTTTTTAGTATCTTCTTGTTTTAATTATTTAGTTTTGTATATAGTTTAATCATGACTTATCACTAGTTTTTTTTTCCTAATTTATAATATTAATTTAATCTATATTTTTTCAAATTTGATGGTCACTGATATGCGGTTTGATTTGATTTGAAAGGATAGACCTATACTTACATTACCCCTTATAGACATGAAGTTGTTGATTTATCTAGCTTTTTGAAGAAACGAGGATATGGTGCAACGACGGGGGTTCACAAGGAAAATGCACTACGGATGATGGTGTAAAAACTCAATTTTCATTTTGTGATGAGCATGCAGATTATATATATTTGATATATATGTAAAGTACATACAGTTGAAATTATTTCGTCATCTCCACTAATTCTTTCTTGATATTCCTATAAAATTGTAATGTGAACCAATGTAACATAAATAATTAACAATTTCCTCATATTAAAGAGGACCAAAGTATGTATACTTTTTATGATTATCTATAGAACCAAAGTTTAATTTTAAATTCTATGCAAACGTTGAATTGTGAATTGTATTACATCATCTATAGTTACTTTCATTTTGAGTTGTATGATTGCTTGTATTTAAAAGCATCCATGACAAACTTTTCTAAATTATGCACAAGGTTTCCCCTATAAATTTGGAGCCCCACACTTTAGACATTTTTTTCCTGTTTATTACTTTTTATGTCTTTGATAGTGTTTTCTTTGTCTCCTCTCTTTGGTGGCACGATTAAGGTCACCATTAAATCACCATTAAATCATTCAATGTTCATATTTTCAAGTACTATCCTAACTTGTTGATAAAGCATTCCCGATTTTCAAGTAGTCAAAATACAAACTTTTTCTTGAATCTTCCTTGTCTAAATGCAAACTCTCAATTCAATTCTCTTTGAAACCTATACAAACTTTCTCTCTTAAGTGTGTTCTCTTTGAAACCTATACAAACTTTCTCTCTTTTTAAGGGTTTCTCTCAAGAAATTTCATGATCTTTGCTCATAATTCAATCCAATCCTCTTTAAAACCTCTCAATGCATTGAGAGCAAGCTTATCATCATTTGAGATTGTCTTCTTGTCTTGGTCGACAAAGCCTTGATGATGATTGTCGTTAAGCGAATACTCTTATTATTTGTGCTTTTATTGTTTATATTTCAAAGTTGTTTGTAAGGCTAACTCATAGGTCAAGTTGTTGCCATTTTCATTTTGAAGTTACGCAAACTCTTGTTCATAAGGCGAACTCCTAGGTTAAGTCTTTGATTGTCTCCCATAAACTATATGACAATCTTTGCCAAATTTACATCTAAAATTCGCCAGTGCATGAATTTTGTCTTTATATATGTTATGAACCTTAGTTCATACGAGGGATAGGGAGGATAACCATTGCCAAGAAGAAGGCTAGGTAAAGTTGGCGCAGAGGGAGACTAGAATATTTGGGATTGGATTGTTTGTTATTCATTTGCTTCCTTCATCATTGACGGGTACAGGGTATAAATAGAGGAGCCCAACCACTAGGCGCATAGCCTTAGTATCCTTGTTTCTCTCCTAACATTAATCTCTCATTACCCTCATCTATTCCCCAAGCATCTAATTACCATAACTTGCATCTCTTTCCTAGGCATCTATTTGCCATTGATTACATCTGGTTGTGCCTCCTTGGGTTGTTGTACGCCCTTGGGAGCTCCCCTGGCTACATCCACATGACGGCTCTCCCTCCCTTGACAAGCAACTCGTCCTCAAGCTAGAAGGTTGGAGAGTGGTCGATGAAGTTGTCGATGTCCGACTGGATCCCATGAGCACGACAGTAGCTTCTGGAAATGATGAGGCGAGTCAATGATGAGGCGAGTCAGTCATGACCTGATCCCCTTGAACCAGAGAAGGAAGCCGCTGCCAAATGCTCTTGTTCTAGGGCAGCGACCTGCACTTGCAAGTCATTCGTGGAGGCGGTGAGGGATTGGATAGCCGGAGGGAGTGGCCCTCGCAGGCATGATGTCGATCTGGACACCGCTCGGATTTGAAGGAAATGTATCAGGAGGGATGAGGCCAAATCAGCCGTGGTGGGTTCTACCATTGGTGACCAGGATGGAGCGATGGTGGTGGCTGGCACATGAGGAACGCCTCATTGAAGGCACATGTTTGATTGCTTCCCGCATCTTCCTTGTGGCGTTCCTTACCAAGAACCCTCATACCGGCGCTTGTAGCCGCACAATTGCTTGGAGCTCATGATTTGAATTCTCTATGTGAGTACACAAGCGGTTGAGCATCACAATGAGGCGATCCATATCCTCTGTGAGATGGCGCGTCCCCTCAACGGGGGTAGCGATGGCCGCATCCCTTGATGGTGATAGATGACCGACAATAAAAGCCACAAGAAAGGATCTCTGACTCAAGGCATAGAGGCAGTAGAAGTCATTGGTGAGGTTGGGGAAGATGGCGTGGCTACAGCTCGGTGTGGCGATGGAGCAGAGGTGGAAGAGGAGGCCTGAAAGCTGATACCAGATGTTATGAACCATTGCCAACAGGAAAGCAGGGCAAAGTTGGCGTGGAGTGAGACTAGAATATTTAGGGGTAGGATCATTTGTTGTTCATTGGTTCATTCCCCTAGGCGCACCTCAGTCTCCTTGTTTCTCGCCTAACATTAATCTCTCATTACCCTCATTATTCCCTAGACATCTAATTGCCATAACTCTCTTGGGTTCGTGGTGCGCGAGTTACTAGTAGATGCGACGTGATGCGATGTCGATGCGGTTCCATCCAGGTTACCTGGGCCTGACTTGTGGGGCCCCTTGGGCTGTTTCACGCCCTTGGGAGCTCAAGGGCTGCATCCACATGACAATATAAGTCTATTATGGACCTCTTGGTATAGATGTTCGATTGAACTTTAACCTTTTACACCAAACCTTATGTGATCCCTTAACTCCATCCCATCCAACATGGTAACACCCCATTTGGGGCCTAGTCATAGAAAGGCAAGTTTGGATTCTTGGATAGACTTACCAGTGGCATAAATGATTCAAACCATAGACGCCGACTCGGTCACATGTTAGAAAGCTCCATGATATGGAACCCTACGGAATCAAATATAAGTGTTCAAAGTTTTTCAAGATTTTCACTTTTGTGTTTGGATAGAAACTCCTCTAGTTTTGTAAGACTTGCTCCTCTAGTTTTGTAAGATTTGTATTACAAAACCTTGTAGCATAGTTCATAGCCACGTGGCTTTAATCTCCACTTTAGGGTATGTGGAGGCTCTCTGAAGTATGAGTGGTTCAGATTTCTATTACCAAACCATCGATGCCATAGTTCGTAGCCACGTGCTACAAGTCCTGCAAGGCTCTCCGAAGTATGAGAGTGGATTCGGGCACAAGAATCCTAGGATGCTCGAGGTCTCCACTTTCATGCTTTTTAGTAAACCTTTGTCCTTCATCCTTCGGTTCTAGAACCTTACTAAGACTCAAATTTTTCATTATTGCTCAACTTTAGACTAAAAAAATTCAATACAATGTTGCTTCACTTTAGAATTTTGTTTGTTTCTAATGGTCTAAGTCTGTTTCAGAATGACTACTAAACGTCAAGACCTCAAATAAGCATTGTTCATTAATTGAATCAAAGAATTTCTTGAAAGGAAGATGCAAGGAAAATTTAAATTTAGGTTTGCAAATGCAAGTTGTATTCTAAAACTTTGAATTTATTGCACTTACTGCTTTCATATAATTATCCTCAAATTAACTTGTAAGCTTATCGACATAGAACTAAGCATGTAAATTGTGTCAAGTGATTTCTCTATCGTGCATCAACTAAATCCAAGGTTTGTTAGCTTAGGACTAATCCCACCTTGGTTCCCAAAAGATGGATGCAAATAGTGCTGATGTCCTGCTACCATGTTTTCCATTTTCAGCATAGAAGATACATATGACCGCTATCAGCAATTTGCGGGAGCAGGAAGAAATGTGAATGAAGATAACAACGATGTAAAGATCTCAGTAAGGCTTTTAGCTGCATAGCTTACAGTCCAGTTTTAAATTCGGAAAGAAGCAATAATCTTATTGTGCAATCCATCAATCTATGTTTCTACACTTTCCATCAGTATGCTCAATATTCTGTTTGCACGATGTGCTGTCCTTCGTAGTATAAATATCTAAACGGAAATATTCCAGTGGACAGTTCAGCTACACTGAAAATTGATATTATGTTATTCTTCTGATAAACACAGCTGACTAAAGTATTTTGTCCCAGAACCCGGACGTAGCTGCTTCAGATTTACAGTCCAGGCTTAAGGAGATTGCGACTTGGTAACACAAAGTTTCCACTATTTTCTCCCAACTTTCTATGTTCAGTGGAAAAATGAACAAACTTGCAGGTCTGAACAAAACAATGCTGAGGAGTCAGATGCCAATGAACTTGAGAAACTAGAGAAACTCCTGACAAATGCTTTGAGGAACACGAAAGCCAAAAAGGTACACTAAAATGACTTTCTTTTACTATGTCGTCATATCGTTGCAACTGATTTAGATAGAGATCTCTCCAAAAACTGTTTGCCTACATTTTTATTTTCTATCCTACAGACCAAATATTGCTACAATCCTGTGATGCATGGTTTGCTGATGTTTTCACCTTACCAATTTTCAAGCAGACAAGAGAATAATCATCTGAAATAGTAGAAATATCGCACCTCGAAACATTGTGTTGGTCAACACTGGGCAATAATATGTCCTGCCAGGTGTCAACCCGAGAGTATATGGTGTCATATTTTCAAAAATGTCATTAATTATCATTTGATAGTTTTTCAGAATGTGCAGTAGACAGCAGCGCCTTGTATGTGTCAAGTTTCACCATTAGAAATGTTAGTACTGCTCCTGGCCACCTTTTCTTAAAAGATATAAGAGACAACAAAACTGGCATTCTAGACTTCTAGTACTGCTCTAGTATTCTGTGAGAATCTAAACATCAATGCAGAAATCGCCGGTCATTCATGGAAAGCCCAGTCAGAGAGCTCAACTATTTGGTTATGTAGCTCTACTCTTTAGTTATGTAGGAACCTTCCTGTGAGAACTAGATGACAAATGCCAAAAGTCCTTGTGGCTATATTCTAATTGAGCTTCTTTTTGTATGATTGCGACGGCAAGTGGATCGTGCTGCTTAACTATTCCAGAGTCCAGACCATTGATAAGCTGGACACAATAAACGTGCAGAAGAACCATCATCCACAAAATGTTCTGTTTGTATAGACCGGAGCTTATCAGTCATCTCAGGAAAAAAAAGAAGATATTACTGCTCAATTTGAATCATCTTTACGTAGTCCTCTCATGTTAGTCTGAACTTTTCTGTTCTGATGAAATGCAGATGTTGGCAAAACAAAACAATAGCGATGCCGGTGCAAGTACAAGCAGCCAGAACAACAACGGACCTAGGACTCACGAGTAAGGAGTGGCCTTGCTCAGCACAGAGTGTGCGACTGACAAATGAAAGGGGGGCGTGCATCTGTTGCTAACAGTGCTTGTTTGGGCAGCTAAGGTTTGTCAAGGTGGCTGCTGGCAAGGTTAGCTGAGGAAGGGAAGTTCAATAACAGGATGCAGAAACTGTGCCAGTACTTGCCGAACATGACCCTGTTAATCTGTTATGTTGTCGCACCTTGTTTCTTTCCTAGCATTGTGCCTACAGCTTGATGATTGTACTGGTTGTGAGTCTGTGAGATGTTTCTGTTTGTTTGGATGTGTCATCAACCTGCAGTGACCCTCGTGGAGCCTGGTTCTCAGGCTCATCTTACCTGGTGTGGTCTGCAGAAGTGTGATGCTGTATAATTATGCTGTGTATGCTGAGTGTCTGGCAGACGTCAAATTTTCAATCCAGTAGTTACTCCTCTTAATGGTACAGGCTGGTATGATTTCATCTGCAAAAAAGAGTGTGGCTTGTGTGTTATCCAGCAAAATGTTTTTGCAGGTGTGTTATTAAAGTTGTGTTTGTCACTTGTGTTTATGCTGTCCTAGGCCTCAGCGGGCTGAAAGGTAATATCTGGAGTTTGTGTAGTCTTGCACCATGCTGCAGTTTGTGCGTGTGAATGTTTTGTGGCTTGCTTAACATGGCAGCAGGTCTGGATGTTGCCATACTGTTGGGTTGGGCTACTTTCACACTCAGCAGGTTGTTTGTTTTCTCGTACTACGTTGTTTTCGTCTTGATCTTTTCTTGTCAAAGTTGTCCAACATGTTTGATTCCCTGTGCTTATTTGATCCGGGCAACGTTAGATGCGGTGCGTGAACGTATGTGTGCTTTTGACTGAGCACGGTAGTGTGGTGCCCGAAGAACGAAGGACCTGAACTGTTCTAGACATGAGCCTGGCACTAGCACGCACGACGCTAAGATTTGCCAGAGCCTGACATTTCATGGGCCTTAATTTAGAGTCCGTTTGGCTAGGTTGCTCTTGGCTCTAGCTTCATCATGCTACAATAGTAAAAAAAAAAAAAAAAAAAAAAAAAAAAAAACCTGAGCAAGATGAGCCTAAAAATATTTGCTTCCCTTAATTCCCAGTTCATTTACCTGTGTATGCCAACTATTTTATGCAGAAAATTTAATGTCGCCATAGGCTCAGTAAAATTTAGTGACAAGAAAATATGGCTTCTAAAATTGGACAGTGTAATTACAAATGATGTGGAACATGAAAGGTCAAAATTAGATACTCCCTCCGTTCCACGATACTTGCAATTCTTTGATTCATATAAATTGTTTTGACCTCTCGTCTTATTCAACTTTTTTTAATATATATTACCACTTTTGTTATGACTTATTACATCACTAAAGATATTGTAATGACGTTTTGTTTGTTTTATAATTTATATAAAAAAATTGAATAAGACGGCGATCAAAAACACGCTTTATATGAGTCAAAAGAATTGCAAATATTGTGAAACGGAGGGAAGACATACAACAAGTAAGAGCATGAGAGAAATGACAAACTATTATTGGTCATGGTGCCATAAATAGGGGAGAACCAAATACGATGTACGTATGTTGCTACTGATGAACAGATGGTGAAAGATTGAAATATCTAAAACACCTATAAGGCTATCCCCACTAGGGGTTTATTTTAGAGTTCTCAGCCTTCCGATTGGTTCCTGTCACAGGTAACTGAAGTGTAGCATAGGGTCGCTCGATTGTCTGCCTCAAATCATTTATTTCACGTCCGCTCAATGTCCGTTTGCCGTTCATCCGTGGATGTCCTGCCGCGGCGCACCTTCAATTCGGCCGCCGCCCCCTTGCCTTCCCATTGCACATTCAAGTCCATCACCACCCCCTCGCCTCCCCACTGCTACATCCATAAAATGGCGACACAGTACGTAGAGGGGTTGAGAGAGCAACCGACGGCTAGCTGAAGGTGAGGAAGCAGCACCTGGTGGAGGAGGCCGCACGCCAGCCCGTGAGGAGAGGATGCGCGGCCCGTGCCTGGAGAAGGAGGAGGTCGCACGTCGCGGAGGCCGGACCCCGACGGCGCGTCCTTGGCGGCGCCCGTGTCGGACTTCCACGCGGCCTCGCCTTCGGCTCACGACCGCGCGCTGCTTCGGCTGAGCACCACCGTTCCCCACGCGACAACGGCTGGCGCACGAGCGGACACGCGTTGTGGCTCCGCCCAGGTCCCCGCGCGGACGACCCGACGACAGACGGCTGGAGCATCGTCTCCGGCGCGGC
This sequence comes from Hyparrhenia diplandra, assembly GCA_015847255.1. Classification (NCBI taxonomy): domain Eukaryota; kingdom Viridiplantae; phylum Streptophyta; class Magnoliopsida; order Poales; family Poaceae; genus Hyparrhenia; species Hyparrhenia diplandra. Next base: position 58,473 of record JADLZK010001593.1, on the reverse strand, counting down.
GACGAACTGCGACACTGCGATGCCCGCACGGCTCGCGCTTGGCTTCGTGGAATCTTCGGCTAGGCCCACGCATCGCGGCGCCCAAGGCTGGCCCCAGGGTGCGGCTTTCGCGGCTGAACGGCCAGGCGACGGACACGACCGGTCCTGAGGACCAACGGCGGCGGCCTGCGACTCCGGACCAACGGCGGCGGCCGTGGGATTGGGAGGATAAGGTTGTGCATTTTGCACAAACCTCCTCTTATTTTTGTGAATACCGTAATAATCCTAATAGATTATTAATGTATTCCAGAAATATTGTTTAAACCCTCAGCTTTAAACAGAATTACAGTGTACAATATTTACCGTAAATATTTCATGATGCACAATATTTAACTCATGTAAATAATAATTTTTTATGACCACATGTCAATAGAAATCGCATCATGATATGTACGATTGTAGATGAGTTTACCACAGTAAATTCGCACATCCAAGTTCCTATTTTTCTAGGAATTCCTTGAGTTAGCATTTAGAAAATAATTGTTATGGAATACCGAGACATATGGTTCGGCATGTTATTTGTTTTTTCATTTTCTTGCAGATTTATGATGACAAAGCATATTGTTTGATGGTACTACTAATTTTCCTATGTAGGCATCTTATTGTTCTCCAATTAAATTCTCATATTCATCCAACTCCTGTTTTCCACTTCTATAATTAATTTAACATCTAATCAAATTTATTTGTATTTTCTATTGCATACCCGCAGCAACGCGCGGGGAATTCTTCTAGTTTAACTTAAAACAGAGCTATATATATGGTATATATAAAGGAAACAAGTACTCCCACTCAGTTCAACGAGAAGTGAAACAACTTTGTTATGTATGTACAAAAGGTATATTTATAATACAAATAAAGGGCCAAGCTCTAGCCTGTCATTGGGCCACGTCGCTCGTTTTTTCTCAGCCGTCGGATCAGACGCATGGACGGCTCTCTACAAATCTAATCCAGGGCCAAGCTCTAGCCTGTCATTGGGCCACGTCGCTCGTTTTTTCTCAGCCGTCGGATCAGACGCATGGACGGCCCAGATCTGGCTAGGCCTAAACATTTTACACGAAAGCCCTCAAACTTTCTAGAAATCAACATCCAGTCCAAATCATCTTCTCAGTTCCAGAGTTCCCCAAGCTCGTGTCTATGCCGCGGAGGGGAAGGGCCGAGCGGCGGGGCGGCCTCCCCGCAATGGCGCGGATGGCGCGGCGGGCGGGACGAGGCCGCCGCGGCGGCGAGTCGCGGCCGGCCGGGAAGGATGTGGCGGCCGACAAGCGCGGACGCGGGCGCGGCGGCCGGCGGCGACCATTATGCCGCGTCGGACGAGCGCGCCCGCCGCCTGGCGCAGCGCAAGACGGGCACGGACGCGGGCGCGCGGGCCGCCGAGGATACTGATCGCTAAGCGCGCCGCCAAGGATACGGCCATTGGGCGCAATGCCGAGGACGCGGTCGCCGAGGTCACGGCCGCCGCGACGCGCGACCCGCCCACGAGGGACATGGCCGCCCGGGGTAGCGGCTACGGGGATGTTGCTTGGCGCGACGCGGGCGGGCCGACGAAGAGCGACTTTTTGCGCCGCGATGATGACCGCGCGATGCGAACGAGGACGAAGCGCCGAAGCCGTCTTGGCCCACGGATGCCGTGACGCGCGGCCGCCCCGACGCCAAATCATGAGCCACCCGCGGTTCCACCTTTCCCGATGGCGGACGTCGCTACGGATGGACGATTGAGGCTGAGCTTCATCGGAGCCGAAGCCTTCACCAACGAGTTCTTTCCCCCTCCTGCTTTCTCTCCCTTACGCTTTCTCCTCTCAAGGTGAGGTCACCCAGAGCAATCCCCTGCACTTGTATGTTGTTTTGCCCAGTGAATTTTCAAAGTTGTTTTTTGGCATTATATTTGCTTTGGTGTACACACGAACAAGAAGATTTGGATTATATATTATATAATCCACAACGATCTATGATTCTTTCTTCATTAATTTTTTAGTTCCACTTTACTGTCATAATAAAGATATTTTACTGTCATAAAGATATTTTGACACATTTGCTTTGTTAACTGACGCTATGCTAATTCTTAGTAAAGTATGCTAATCCTGTAACAAAACTATGCATTATCCTTTTGCAAACTGATCTCCTATTAATTTCAATACCTCATCCAGATGATTCCAAGTACCATGAAAACTGAGATAAGAGGTACTACAAGCAGAATGACAACTGCTGATCAAACGAAAGGAGCTGTCTTGATAGGTATATATGCCGAGGTCCATAGTTACATACTCCCTCCGTCCCTGAATTCTGGTCGTTGAAGCTACAGTTACACGTCCCGAAATACTTGTCGTCCCCTATATCACGTAGTAGGCCGTAGCTGTACCTCGTGCAAAGAGCACGCCCCGTCCCCTCGCTTTTCTTTGCGGGGGCTAGACCACCCCATCGTCAAACTAGTAGTACTACTAGACGGGCCGCCGTTCGTCCAAGGAGCTTTATTTTTTCCGCCGCACGCTGAAAGGTCGCCGTCATGTGTGTACCGTTTCCTAGGGGTATCAAGGTCTTTTACATCTTACGTTGTTCTCCGTGCCCGGATGTCGGCGACCGTAATTCAGGGACGGAGGGAGTACTCCATTAGCCATTGTTCATCATTATAATGTTATTGTTTCTCAAGATATAATGTATGTGTGATTAAACTTTCCTCGAAACCAAGTTACATTCCAACTTACAATGGTACATCTCTCTCTCTCTCATTTTACAATGATATTGACAAGGGTGCAAAGATAGGATGTGTGTTCCATCTTGAGTGCATTATTGCATTTACACCGAAAGGTTCTCGATGTTGACTTATGAATTCCAAAACAGGTTGCATATTATTTTGACATTTTTAGCACTAACCACTAGCCATAAATAATTTTATCTCTCTATATGCACGCCGCCGCCTCATCGCAGTCGCAGAGCCAAGAGCAGCGCGGCCGTGTCACGTGCGCCCGTGGCTGGGCGGCTCGCGAGGCGGGAGCTCGTGGTGTTCGCGGCCCGCCTCATGGCGGTAGCCAGGCCGGCGACCACGGGCGGATGCCGCGGCCCGAGACGCCCATCACTGCGTCGCGACGAATACCACCGCGACCACGGCCCTCGCCATTCCGCCTGCCGGTGTCCGTCTGTCCGTCGGCCTCCGTCCACCTGGGGGCGGAGCCCGAGCCGCTCACCAGGCGGCGGTGGCTGCACTCCTCCGTAGTTATGGGCGGCCCGCGCGCACATCGAGCTTCGGGTTGTGGCTCGCTGTCCCGCACACACCTCGATGCGGGCGGCCCCTACGCACAACCGGCTGCTGGACATGGTCTTCGCCTAGTGCGCTACCCCTGCGTGCAGCAGGATGGCACTTATGGTTGTGTCCAGCGGCCGCTGCGTGGTCACGAATCAGGAGAGCAAGCGAGCTGATGCCTCTAGATCAAGGCTCAAGATGATCCACCATGCCAGCCTGCACATTAGGTATTTGTGTTTATGCCCAGCCGCAATGGAAGCAAGATTAGTGAATAAAAATTTAAGTTTTGTGTGCAACAATGATCCATTGACTTTAGATTCTATTATTGTGGGTTCAGATAGTTGAAAATCTAAAAGTGGATAGTGCTTCTGATGATGTCTAGGTATATAAAAGGGATAATGAATCAACTTGGCCTTGCTGCTTGAGAAGATTTTGTTGGTAAGATTCTCTGCTCTTGGTTCATTTCTTAGATTTAGGAGTCATGCAATGATTTTGCAATAATAATATATATCTAGCTCAAATGTCTCTTGATTTTGTTAAATTTGCTATGTACTGGAATTATCATGCCCACTGAACATTGTAACCTTCTACGGGGAGGGTTCTGAGCCTGGACTAAGGGCAGTTGCAACTGGATCTCATTTTCATGCCATTCCATTCCATTCACAGACAAATTTACAGTGTTGTTAGAGTTCTAGGTGCTATTGAGGAAATTAGTTTACTGAAAAGGTAACATTTCTGTATACCTATAAGTGTTTTCACCATTCCCGTGGCACGAAGGTTGATCCTTTGTATTGCATTTTACTGTGTTAGTATGTAAAGTGGATGTTTTTCGCTTTTTTTCTGGCTTGAGTATTCAACAATATAAATTGATCCTTTTTGGATTGAATAATATAATAACCCTGTAACATTTATTGGTCTTCTTTCTGTGAAAGAGGCCCTATATTACTGTTTTTTTGTTATCTTACTGTAGTAGCTGCTACTCTTTGAATTATGTTAAGTAATGTGAGTGATACCGATCATCTGGTCCATGCTCATGTGTAGAGTGAGTTAATAGCTTAACCTTTATTTCATGAGTGTATTTGTTTTTAGAACTTGATCATTTTTTAATGTGCATGGATACATGGATGTGCGTCTTTTTTTGTCACTGTCCTATTGTGGTGTAAATGATCCAATATGGATTGTCCTAGGAGTGGATGATTTAGCTTTTTCATTTAGTATGTTTCACTAAATCAGTTTGTTTCAGGCTCTGCAACTGAGATTTGTAATAAAATACTATGTTCAGTTTAACTCATCAAATAAAAGCTTGCTCCATTGCACTTGGACATTGATGACATGAAGATTGTGTGTCTTAGTGTCTCTCCTTGGTGTCCAGGCAACGGAAGATGTGGCGGACGGTGCCAACAATAATATAGGTGAAGGACAAAGACTAGCATCATCTCAGCCCTTAGCTATCTCCTAGGTGCTCTCTAGGACCAGGCCAAGTAAAAGGCTTTGGTTGAAGATGTGGCCAGTAGCTTTAGCTAAGTACTTCAGATTTGATAAAACTAACTTTGAACCTAATGTGGTCTGTAGTATTAGCACAGACCTAATGTGATTTTTTGAGCATTTTTGGCAAAATATATATGTGCTATGTTTGCTGGACTCAGTTTTTGGTTGATTGTTTTTGCAGGAAAATATGTTTTGGGTGCAGATGAAATATTCAGCTTCGGTTTGACGTCATTGGTGCATCATCTGTATATATATTGTAGAGACAAGAGATCCATAATCCTCTCAGAAGATGTGATACCTGCTTCTTGTTTGTGCATCACCTTGTTCGTAGTTCATGTGCAATTGAAGCTTTACTGAATGTATTAAGAGTACTTCTTGTGGGAATTGGGATGCAGTTGGCGTGGATAGAACTAAGTGCACTTGTCTGATTAAATCCACGCCCATATTTATCCTATATATGTCTCAAATGAGCAGGCTCTTTTTGATATTTCAATAATACTATCTCTTGGTGCCTATTGCTCGTTCACACCTTTGTTTACCAGGCTGTTCCAATCCACGAGAAAATAACTTAAATTAAAATGAGAAATGAAATGAAATTCTGATAAGCTGTGCTTCATGTTTCAATACTTACTGAATCTTCACTATATAATGAAGAGATTCATGGGTTTGTTTGCTCTAATGGGAAGCATAACTGGGATCCAACAATGGTAGGCGCGCGGCAACGCCGCGCGTAGTTTCTAGTATAAGCTAATTTTGAAACATAATACATATTATTTTCGGTTGAATTTGAGAAAATGTAACTTTTGAAAGCTACTGTAGACAAGAATTGCAGTCCTCTGAAGGGAGGGATAGGCCAAGCGGAGACTACCTGGTTCGGGAACCATCCATCCGAGTTGGAAAAGTCAGAGTGAGAACTTGGCCGCCTCTGCCGTGCGAGAACCTTCGGATGTGCACTGTGCACAATAATATGGTATAGTTAATAACAATTTGTAAAAAGGAAATGTGAAACAATGACGATTGAAGCAGCCATTGCCATCCGCATCCGCCGGCGCCGGCGACGTAGATTATACCTGATGGAGCCGGCGAAGTCGAGACGGAGCCACGGAGGGAGCAGACACGCATGGGCAGATAGCCAAGGCCTCTGCTCTGCTCGTCGTCCGCCCTGCGCATCCACTTGTCTCCCGGCGCGCGGCCGGCGCCAGGTGTCCGTCGGGCTTGCACTTGCACAGCCAGGCAGGTCCCCCAACCCGGTGCTCGCCTCGCGTGAACCCACCCGGCCTGCGGCATATATACTGCTACCGCCCGGCGCGCCCGGCGCCTCACCTGACCTGACCTCCGTGATCCCGTGTCCCGTCCGGCAGGCGACACATCACCACCGCCCGCCATCAGTCGGCACGGCAGGTAAAGAAAAGAAAAAGTCTTCATAGGATACGATACGGGCCGGGGTCGTGTCGATGCAGCATTACGCGGTTTGTGGCGCACAAGTGCCTGCGCGCGACGGGTGGCATGGACCCCGCCGCGAACCCGCGGCCGCGTCGACACGTTGGATTTGGGGTTGGACCTGCTTGCTCCCCACATCACATGCAGGACGACGGCGAGGCGACCGGCCCTTGGGATTCGCCATGCGCGGCACCGCATGGAGGTGGGTGCGTGCCCGCCTCTTCTACCGTTCCGCGCCCGCCTCCACCGCCATCCACTAGTGCAAGGAAAATGCGGGCGGGCACGGGAGCCCGTGACCCTTTGGAAGAGAATACGAGCCGGGTGGGTGCCCGGGTGGCTCACATTTCTCAAATTTCTTCGTTCTTTCTTTTTTTTAAAAAAAAAACAGGAAACTTTCTCTCTCTCTCTTTTTTTGAAGAAACGGATTTGACTTAATATGAAAACGTAATATAGATGCATCACACTTTACAAATAGCAACAACAGCGCATCGAACAAATCAACGTGCTCTTGAAACATTGAACGCCGTCAACCAAATCTTTGTCGCAAGGAAAGGGACCTGACGCCTCCGGCCTCCATGACAGACCCCAATCGATCCAAGACTCCAACCCAAACTATAAAGTCTAGGAAGAGCAAACCACGTCACATTTTTGCTCTATGATGATACTGGTACGAAGATACCGTACCGCCAATATACTAAATTAAAGATGTGGTGTTTTATAAACATGTTAATTAACTTTTTTTCAACATACTGTATTAATTAACTTAAATAATAAGTTCTACATGTGCCCTGGGGGTTCATCAAGGTTTAAATCTGCCTTTGCTTATAGAAAGTTGCTTGTCCATCATCATACATACTAAATGACTCTGGAAATCCTAATGTCAACCCAAGCACAAAGCTTTTTCTGGCTTCTTCTAAACTAAAGGACAAGACTAAGCACTGGGAATATTCTCAGAAGAAAGCAAATGACTCTTCAATCTTTCAATTGTGAATTTTGCCTCCCAAGAGTTGAGGAGTTAGCGGGTCATTTATTCGTGTCTCTTTGCCATCCAATGCTAGGGCATTTTAAATCTGAATAACATCTCTGATGATACCTTCCAAAACATCCAGGCCATCAAGGATCAAATGAAGAGTCAGCTCTTCATGGTTGCCACCATTCTCATGTGCTAGACCATCTGGAAGGAATGAAATCATCTTCAATAATACTCAAATGAGTATTTATGAATGCAGAGTTTTATTCTTCAAAGGAATCAGGCTCGTCTCTTACAGGATTAAAGCTTAACTGACAAGTTTGAACAATGGATATAATCTTTGTAATTGGTCTCAGGACCATGCTGCTTTTCATTCTTTATTTTTATGTCCCTTAATTAGGATCTCCTAGAACCCCTTCCTCTTTTTGCTTTGTGTTGTTTTTTTCTTTTGGTTCTGTACTCCTGTTTCTTTATTTTCTTTATATCAACTAGTTAAACGTCCGTGCGTTGCTTCGAGATAATAAAATTTTATAAAAAAACATAAATCACATGATAAGTTAATAATACTATTAAATTAAATAATAATATTAAAGTGACATTATGAACTACTACATGGGATTGAACATGTTTTCAACATCCCTATTTACAACGGGAAAGCATTTGTCAACATTCGATCAACCTCACCATTATTCTATCACTCTTATCCGACAAATAAACGTCGATGCGAACTACAAAGGTCACAAAAAAAAAACTTTTGTAATAAATCTTAAAATATATTCAATAAGAGTGTGTCTTGATGTGAAAACTATACCGCCGAGCAAGATCCGCCCTTTTTAAGTAATCACGTGAGCTCGCGTTTTGAGGTGGTTTTGCTACCTTGCATCGCCCAATCACACACGGCGGCAAAACACCCTCAAAAACAGCTTAGCTGCGTTTAACTAGTTTGACAAAAAGCCTAAACATACATTGTTTGGCTTCCATTGAGAGATCGGAGACTCGGCGCCGCGGATGCTTATGGCCTCCGAATTTTCAGGAATGGATTGAAGGATCCCCATCCCCACTCGCCGGCCCTAAACAACAGGATGTCGCGACGGCCCCTCAAGCGTATCCCGGCGCGCCGCCTGTGGTCACGACCAGACCACCGTCCCAATGGCCACCCACTCCGAACCATGCCGTTTCAACTGCCATAGCGGGCCCAGGAAACCACATGCAGCCTCCGGATGCCTTCACAAGATTGGTGGTTGCCTAATATAAATCGGGGTGAGGAGATTACCGGTGTTTGCCTAATATTACTGGCATGCCACCATGTATAAAGACCTGTCCCACGGTGTTGCCAAATATAGATTGCATGTTACCCTCTCTTCTCTTCTCTTCTTCTGTGTCTCTGCTCTGGTGGGGTCCGCCACGTCCCTCCCTCCCCTCATCCTCTCCCCCCTGCGCGTTGCTGCTGATCCATCCTTTCCATCCATCCATCGACCTCGAGTCAAAGATCGAGGACCCCTCATCCACCTCTGCTTTCTTCCAAAAAATCCATCATCAACCCAACCATTGTGCCACGGGTACCAGCAGCGGCGGCGAGCACTACACCAAAACTATTCGCGTCAGGTCCGGGAGGGCGCGTTACTCCTCACCATCGTCCCCGTCGCCACCGGGGTCGACGTCGTCGGTGTCCATGTCTCCGGCCGCGGCGGCGTCCATGCTCCTAGGCGCGTCGGTGGCGCTCATGCTCTGCGGCTCCGTCAAAAAGCGCCATCGGCTTCTTCCTCATGCCATGGGTCGCCGGCCTCGCGCTCCTCTTCGGCTTCGCCGGCGCCGTATCCACCCTCTCCATCCGCCTGTTTATCCTCCCACGTCAGCTCGCTTGTTGTCCACACCAACGCCGTGGTGGTGGGTCCAATCACATCGCACCAAATGATCGTCGTCGGGGCACCCGGTGGCGGCTCCAGTCATCGGCTCCGACGCGCTTGTCAACCTAGTTTGCTTCCTCCGGGCTCTGCGGCGTCTGCGGTGGCGGCGGCGTGAGTGGATTTTTGGCGGATTTCTCTGATGGATCGATGCTAGGATTGGATTATTCCCTTGTAAAAACGCGTGTACTAAGCTTGTAGTAGTATGATCTAGAGGAGATCGATCGGGAGGTGTTGTTGCTTGCTGGTTAATTAATGGGAGGAAAACCTCACAAGGAATTAATTAAGCGATTGTTTAGCCTCGTCTTGGCAATTCCATGCATTCTGAATCGCACAAAGAATTGTTTTTTAATTTCCCCCACTTGTTCTTGTTCTTGATATTGCTATTGATTAGCGCGCTATAGTGGCCAGAAACAACTGCCGTGATGTGATTGGGCGATGCGAGGCGTTGTAGTGACGCAAGCGCGAGCTGACGTGGAGGATAAAAGGGCGGATGCAGCTCGGGCGGATATGTGCGGTCTCTTTCAGCCGCCGCCGCTCCTCAAGTTCGGCTTTTTTTTTCCAAAGACTTTTGTTGCCTGCTTTTTTCAGCACTTCAAGATCTGCTGTTGCGCTACCGCTAAGGCAGTAGTAGTTGGGCCGGCAATCGTTTTGGGTAGGCCGCAGGGATGTCAGTTCCAGGCCGGGCCCTTACCAGGCCTGCTTAATATTTTGGTGGCCTGGTTTGCTTCATCTCTGGTGGCACAATGCGGCCACATGTAGAACTTTTTTTTTAAGAAACTGAAAGGGGCAGAAGCACCTATAGGAAATTTATCTCTACAACATAAAAAGAACAAAAGGAAGATTGTCATTTGGTGCGGTAAAAATTTCGCCTCACCTTTCACCCCACCATGCGATCCCACACCCCCTTCGCACGCGGTCTTCTCACACATGCAATCTATATTTGGCAACACCCAATCAGCGTTCGCATGGAAAGCATGCCAATAATATTAGGCAACCACCTAATCTCCTCACACATGCGATTTATATTAGGCAACCACCAATCTTGTGATCCGGCATCCGCTTCCGTGCATGTGGTTTCCTTCCCCGCTATCTCCTCGGTTGAAGCCCTGCATTGAGACCTAGCCGAAGTCGACGGCCATTGTCGCCACCCGCGTATGACCACCACAGCGACGCCAGGGAGGTCGTTGTGATCACCTCGCGACATCGTCCCTGTTGTTTGCGGTCGGTGACCTCCGCCGCTCCTTCAATCCATTCCTTCTGTTGCACGGTAAGCACCGCCGCCTCCTCGAAGTCTCCCTGATCTCTCAATGGAAGCCAAACAATGTATGTAAAGGGCATGTGCTCAAGAAGATCAGGGAATCACTTGGGCCAGCATATACTATGGATGCTAAGTTTAGATCAGAGTTCTATGCATTAATTGATGAGATGATCACAAAGCATGAGTTCGAAAAGTCATGGCATGATTTGTGCTCAAGATCAAACTAGCAGATAACCCAGTCATGATCAGGACATTCCAGTGTAGGTCAAAATGGGCAAAACCATGGTCAAAGGGGAATTTTTGTGCAGGGATGACGAGAACACAGCGTAGCGAAAGCGCAAACTGGATGCTAAAGAAGTTTGTACCAAAGAACTCTTCTATGAACCACTTTGTCTTACAGTTCAACCTACTACTAGAAGTGCATTAAAGGATGGGGGGCATTTCAACATAAAAATCAGATATAACTAAAAGAATAGATCCATTTGTGTCCATGACACAGACCCAGAATAGCATCAGAAAACGATGTTTGATAAGATACATCATGGGAAAGGGTGCCTAATAAGGATTAGTTACGAAGGATAGAACCTATAAAAATGGTTTCAGTCATCAACACAATGTACGTATATAGGCGCTAGGTGGATTGACGCGGTTATCCTTCATCTATAGGATCTCGTACAACATGTACTCCTTGAATTTTTCACGTGTTGGGACCTAGTGCACACATAACCTTTTCAAGGAGAAGCTTACGATCAAAATGAACGAACTGCTCCATACCCTACTGCATAAATAAAATTAATACAAAGTTTCAGCTCCAGAAAAATAACAGTAACTACAAAAAATAGCATATTGATATAACAGTGGATAATTTATGTGGCGTTGCATAGCTGCAATGGAAATAACAGTGCTTAACGATGCCTCTGGTATATTGTCTATTAAATTGTATACAGAAAATGTAATAATTTCTCAAGTCTAATACTCCCTCCATTTCAAATTATAAGTCACTTTGGAATGCATGCATTGCATTCCAAAGTGACTTATAATTTGGGATGGAGGGAGTAACAAATTAAATGCACAAATGGTTAAAAACAGCTAAAACAATTTTTAAGTTTGAACTAAAGACTCCATTAGCTATATGACCCTCTGCAGCATTACATATTAGGGGCCCTACAATCTTGATTTTCTTTTACCCTTGGCGTGTTTATGTATCACTCTATCAATGCACACCACTGTTAGGTGATAGCTTTGTGCGAGACGAACTCGTTTATTCCACTCTGTGCCAACTCCATGAGCTTTGCAGCTGAAGACTGAAGTGCTATTAGATCGAGCCAATTGTGTCTTATATTTATGGGTTTATTCTCTCATAGCACGAAGATAAGGTGTAATTCATGGCCTTGTTCCTATGTGACGATGGTTTCCTGCTAGATTTCTATGAATCATCACATGGTTGTGATGTTTGTTTACCAGCTATGGTTACGGAAGGGCTTTGTTCCAGCCCTGAAAGGAGCTCCAACGTATTTACAGATAGTAAAACATTTCAGGAAAAGGCTGTTGGATGAACTGGACAAATAGACGACACACTGAGTCTAATTTCGAACCAAAACATAATGCAACCTAACAAGTTGTAACCCGCGTCCAACTTGGTGGGAGCTTGCTTGGGGATGACGCTGTAGCGGCGGGACCCACCGGTCAGCGACAGCGAGGAAAGCAGAGGGCCGGCCCAGAAAGAAAAGCATGGCGGGGGTTGGGCAAACCGATGTGGCCCATCCATCTGTCTAACGATGCGTGATTAATTATGGTTAAAAAGAATTAGCGCTGGCCTCCTAACAAGTCACTTAAATAGTACTCCCTCCGTCCCAAATTATAAGTCACTTTGACTTTCTAGGTTCATCTATTTAACGAAGGGAGTATGATGGTAAGGCCCCTAGAGTTTTATTTTGAGCTCCTAGGTGAGCCCTTTTTTTTTTTTTATTTTACAACATTTTTTTCTGTTATTGTTCCCATTTTGATTTCTTTATTTAAATTTCTTTTTTTGGCATTTTTTTACTTCGTTTGAATTTAAATATATGGGTATGGCCATGTCATTAAAATCTTCAATGGTTTTATTTAACCATGTGTAACTATACATTCACCACAAAACATCTCTCACTTACTGCCATGAGTATATGTGAGACATGTGGGTGGTTGTGAAGGATGTGTATCACCACATTCTCGAAATTATTAAAAAATTTTATGTCATGATCATGCACCAAATTGAGTTGTCCATGTAATTTTTTAGATTTTTCTACCTACCTTAGATTATTTTAACATTTTCCTCAAATTTACCATCAAAATAATTACAATAATAGATAAACTTGGTTAGAAAATTGTGAGACATGTCCATGTAGTGATCTATAACCCCTATATAGAAGGAGGCCACTAGAGGAGTTCTCTCGCGCATGCGAGAGATGACACGTCAGCGTATCCTTCAGTTACTCCCCTACCTCTGTCCGGCCTCCGACCCGTCTCCTCCCCCTACTCTGCGCTGGATCGACGCCTCCGGCTCCAGCCCTGCGTCTTCCGTCCGCTCAAACTCCTCCACCCACTCCCCGCCCTCGCGTAGATCGACGTTTCGTCGCTCCCCCGCCCGTGCGCCCCCTCGCGTCGCCATTATCGCTCCAGCACCGCCGTTCCCCTTCCCTGCCCGTCTGCCTTCCCGCAAAGTTCCATAAAATCTCATCGGGGTACCCACCGCCCCCTCGCGTAGCCGTCGACGCTCCACCACCCGCGCTGGGCTGTTCGCGCTGGAGACGGTGGAAGAAGAAGCGGAGAGGTCGTCCATCGGCGTGGCGTACGAGGACGAGGAAGAGGACGGGGAAGAGGTGGTAGCGCCAGGACCACGACGCCGGGAGGAAGGGCGGCGCGCTCGCATCCATAGACATGGACGCCCTCGACGACGCGCTCCCCATCAAGTAAGCACACATGCGCATCGCGTCCACGCCGATGCGACCTACTCGCAGGGAGGCTCCAGCTGCCCTCCTTCCTCACCTCCCTGCGACCCCGCCTGGCAGATGCTGCAGCCCGCAGCGCTCCTCCCTGCCGGGCAAGTGGTCCCGTAGGCCACGCTCCTCACCTTCTGGAAGCTGGTCCCGCCGGCCCTGCTCCTCTCCGCCGGGAAGCTGGTTCGGCCGGTCGCTTTATCTTCGCCAGAAGCTCCTCCTGCCCGGTCCCTTCCCGCCGGTGTCCTCCCTAAGCTGAAGCCCCAAGGCCCAAGGTAGGTATGTCCTCCCCTGCTCTCCGTTCCTTGCTTCTCTGCTAAAAAAAATTACACATGGAGCATTCAGTATGTCTTCTCGCATGTACAATACGTTCTGATTCAGTCAAGTCGACATGTCATTCGTTCCCTGTCATTCCCTGTTTCTCACATGTGCATTCAGTATGTGGAATCTGAATCTCCGTTCTCTGCATTCAGTATGTACAATGTTTTCGACTGAATCTCCGTTCCCTACTTCTAGCATGTACAATATGTTCCCTGTCATTCAGACTCAGGATACTATGGAGCATTGTTGATGCTAAAGAAATTATGAATGGGTGAGTTGTGCCTCTCTGCTGGATCTGCTTTGATGTATATGCAATAATATTTTTCGTGTTTGCACAGGTGCTCCCAAAATCAACAAGAACTATTTTGGGTGGTTAATTGTCTTCAGAATAACAATTGTCAATAAATTATTAGTGCTTACATAAGCTACAATAGCCTATTCTGTATGTGTAAATAGGTAATTCATGGTATTTTTTAGATTTCCTGATCAATGATTGGTTAGATAATCTACAATAGCCTATATGCGAACTTTACATAGAGATTGGTGTATCAATTCTTCAGTTAGATAATCCTGGATGAAGCAAGGGTACAGTCTGAGTTTTGGAAGAAAGAAATATGACATTTTGGTTTGATAGTTAGGAGATGATACTTGGGCAGTCTGCATGGCATACAACTCATTTATTTTTATTTCATGCTATTTTTCTTAATAGCAAAACAAGGGTATTACTGCAATTGAGAGAGCAGATTGTAGGAGGCCAGCCTCATGCCCACAGGCCATGGGAAGTCTGAAACCAATTACAGTTGTACTTATCTTCATCGACTTTTTGCATGAACTCAATTAGGGACACTTGGCACCTATGATTTTTTCTCAACTTTGCATGTTAGCTGTTAGGAATTGACTTGATGATTATGTTTTAATTATTTTGGATTTGGAAAAACCTACTGCTTTTGTTGCCAAGTTCATTGTGGGCATTTGATTTCATCAGCTTGTCAGCCTCTGACAGCTGGGCTACATCGATCAAACCTCCAGGTTCTGAGCATCCAGTTTAATTAAGGCATGTTGGTTTGATCATGGCAATTATTTTCCTTAACTGTTTCAACCTACTTATTAATGTGCTTTAACTGGATTGATGAATGAATGGTACTGGTGATATTTTGGTGTGTAGATTTCTAAAAGCAAGGAAGTTTGATATCGACAAAGCAAAGCAAATATGGATTGACAGTGGTGGAGAGAGTATGGCACTAAAACGATTGTGGAGGTTAGTCGCTGAGCTTAGTCATAAGACAATTTTTAAATTTTGTTTGGCTTATATGGCTTCTATCTTGAAACAACAACCTGAAATTATTTATCTACAACCACCCCAATATCAAAGAAAAAAAATGTTTGCTGCTAAATAAGAGGTAAGGATAAATAAACATCACCCTGATATAGTACAGACCATGATTTTTTTGTAAACATGTATTCTTTGCCTTGATAAATCCTTTATAGGTAAAGGAGTTCGAGTCGGAAATAAAGAAGTACAAGTTGCAGGGATGGTTTGCCTGAAGATTCATATGAGAAAACAGAGGCACCTTGGCATTCAGATGCCACATCAGAAGATGCATTGGAACAAACAGCCATACATCTGATAAGGTAGCTTTA
Source organism: Hyparrhenia diplandra (assembly GCA_015847255.1). Classification (NCBI taxonomy): domain Eukaryota; kingdom Viridiplantae; phylum Streptophyta; class Magnoliopsida; order Poales; family Poaceae; genus Hyparrhenia; species Hyparrhenia diplandra. Next base: position 43,199 of record JADLZK010001593.1, on the reverse strand, counting down.
AGGCTATTGTTCAACTTTGCTCCAATCTTTTTTTTCATATTGGTTTCCTATCTGAAATCCTTTTTTTTTCTAAGATCCGAGGTCACCTGGTCGATAAAAGAGTGGATGTATACAACAAGCCTGTTGTGTCTTTTATGAGTTCTTTTTCACTTAACTGATTGGCCTCCAGTTTAATGCTCTGAAGACTGAAGCAGTAGCTTCTCAAGCGACCACAGGAGCAGTAGCCTCCAGTTTAATATTTTCTGTAGAATATAACAGCTTGCATTCCTATAATTTTTGTTAAAAGCGTTGGTTATATTCCTGTGTACCTCTTTAGCGGGTTCATGTAGACCAAAATGAATTATGCATAAGTATATTCCGGATTATATGCATTATCATATACAATTGCGTGAAGCATATGGAAAAAAAAATATATTCCAATGAATTTATTCTCTATTTCATGCATTTATGATCTTCGTGTCTGTCTGAACTATCAGTCACTCTTCCACAAAGTTTGAATTCAAAGATGTTGAAAATGAACAACACATTTCTCACCTGCAAAAGGTGATTGTCCTCAAGAGCTAATTGTGATTAGAATTCTTAGTGATACAAATGAATCCTTTAACAAAACCTCCTTACTTCCCGCAAAGAAACGCTGGAATCGTCTTAGTATCCTTCACGACCATGAACATGTGTCACAAATAGTCATGTGAGTAAGTGAGTGATGTTTATGGTTGTGATGGATGTAGTGTGACTTTGTCCAAATCATTTGAGAAATGAATGGCATGGTAGTGGAAACAAATTATGATGCTCTGTGCATTTTTATAATTTTTTGATCAAGTTTACATATTGTTGTAATTATTTGATGGTAAATTTAAGGAAAAATGTTAACATAATCTAAGCTAGGTAGAAAAATCTAAAAACTTGCATGAACATCTCATTTTCATGTATCATGAAGACATAAGAATTTTAAATGATTTTGAGAATATGGTGATACACATCCTTCACAACCATGAACATGTGTGAATTATACTCATGGGAGTAAGTGAGATATGTTACCATGTGTGATGGATCTATAGTTTGCACATGGTCAAAATCATTTAATTTTTTTATGACATGGTCATACCCATATATTCAAATTCAAACTAAGTACAAAATTGGCAAAAAAAATAGAGAAATCAAAATAGTAGTAAATAACTAAAAATGTTGTGAAAAAACAAGGCTCCAATAGGATTCGAATCAAGGAGCTCAGGAACAGAAACGCTGGGGCTCACCAATATGCTATTCATGCATGTTCATTAGAGGCCTGCTGTTTCTTTTACTAATCAAAGAAAAGAATCACCAGGTTGCTCGACCAAGCAACCTCGGCCCAATATGGCCCATTACGGCTGTCGTGTACCATATCTTCAGTTCGTTTACATTAAAAAAAAAAAAAAAAACTTCAGCTCATTTAAATTACTAACATGTTTCGTGCTTTATAGGATCTCAACAACCCACAGATCTGTTTCTCTCGGCGGCGCTCTCAGAGAAATATTTTTCATTACGACCGTAGTACTTCAATCACCCATACAGTACTCCAAACATTATACTCCTATATTGTACATTTACCATACTACCCTTAATTACATAAATAAATTACGAAATTAAAATCATTTTAATTTTTGTTAGGTCAATTTTAGTATGCACTTGGTTCATATGGGCCCACCATTTAATATGCACTTAGTGCGCTTCCGGTTCCTCTAAAATTGGTTCTCTTGGTTTCTTTTATTTTTTTAGCCGTCGGATCGGGCGTCATGAGCCGTCCATTTTTCGACAACCATTGTAAAAAAACTTTTTTTTCTTATAATAGGAAACAAATTGATTTTATAGTGGAATTACTATATAGATAGTAGAGTGCAAAGTTGAACAACAACTGCCATGACAAAATTGAAACGCCGTGTGAACAGGAACTGTTGCCGGAATGGATCATATGAAAATGATGACTGCAATTGCCGTTCTAAGATAACTACGTGGGACATGATAGCCATCTTTCCAATAGGTTCAGCAAAACAGTTTTATGAAAAAAAAATATGGAAATTTGCAAACATACATAGGGAACAAATATTATGAAAAATATAAACAGGGGCGGTGCTTTTTATCCAGACTAAAGTTGAGCTCTTATGCAATGATAGAATATTATTCTCCCTCCATCCCAAATTATAAGTCGTTTGACTTTTTTTGGCTCTAAGTTTGACCATTCGTCTTATTCAAAAAATTTGCACAAATATAGTCAAATTCAAGTCATTCTTTAAGAACTTTTATTAATCAATAAAGCCACGACAATAAAAGTGATATTTTGCATAAATATTTGAATAAGACGAGTGGTCAAACTTATTGTCAAAAAAAAAAGTCAAACGACTTATAATTTGGAATGGAGGGAGTAGATGCTAATGAATTTGGAAATACAAATCCTAGAAAACCTTCTCATGACAATATATAGATACAAGTAAGTGTATATAATGTATTTATATATATAATGTAAGTGTATATAATGTATAATGTATTTATATATATACATGTAAGTGTATATAATGTATTTATATATATACATACGTATACTAATGCCGCCTTGCTTAATTAGTCACGTGATGCTCACATATGCTAAACAAGAACAACGTTAGTAGCTAAACCTCCTACCTATATCACGTACACAGCTGCATGCTCCTGTTCCTTGCGCACGTGAAGAACTGGACTAACCATTGTCCTAGCCTGGCAAGGATAGCCCCACACGTCAGTCCCTGGAGTCGTGTCCCGTTAGCTTGGCCCAGACCACCGAAGTGACCCAGCTGACCTTGCACCTCTTCCTCTCCTGGCCGTGAGGCCCGGTCCAAGCGCTAGCGCAGCCCAAGGGCTCTCACGCGTGCGCTGTACGCACGGCACGGAGCCGCCGCCGCTCCAACTCGCGGAGCACGACTGCGCAGCGCGTGCGCGCACCTTGCCCCGGCCTCGACGCCCCGCGTCGTGCGCCTGCGCTCCGCGACACCGCCCGTTGCCCACACCTGCTCCGCCCGTGCCGCGTGGCCTCCCGTACGCGAAAGCACAGGATCGCCGTCCGCTGTCCCTTGAAGCCCCGTGGCGAACCCGGCAGCCGGCGCCTCCTCTCTTTTCTCCATGAGCACCGCCACCTTCTCTGCTCTGCTCGCCACTGAAACCACCGCGGCACCGCCGACCACCGAGCCTCGACGGCGCTGCCAGCGTCTCTACCGACCGCACTCGACACGCCCTCAAGCCACAGCCCCGCGGCCGCTCGCGCTCCTCTGCCTCGCCGAACCGCCCTGCTGCTCGCTGGGAAGGACGACGCCACCGCGACACCCTTCCCCTCGACGTGTGCCGCGCCTGCCCGTCCGCTGTGAGTCTGTGACGCATTGGCGTCACCTCGGCCTTGCCCTCGTGCCGCCGAAGCCACCCGTCCGCCGCGACGTCAAGCCCGCGATCCCTGCACTAGCAGCAGTACGGCCTCGTCGAGCGCCATCGCGTCCACGACGACGGCGCCGAATGCCGCAAGCCACGCATGACGACCGGGAACGCCCGGGCTGCTGTCCCGACCACATCCACGACGACGAGCGCGGGCACAGCTGCACCGCGCCACCACAACATGGCCATGCCGTCCTCCTCTACGACGCCATGGCGTCGACCTCGGCCTCGCCGTCAACATCATCCAGCACCCACGACCCCGCGCGCACCAGGACGTGCCCGTGCAGCCACGACATCGCCATGTCACCACGAGGACCACTCGTCAGCACCCCTACGTCCATCCCTTCTTCGTCGCCGAAGCTGCAACCACGCGACGACGGCGTTCCTCATCCGTCGGCCGTGCGGCCTCGACCGAGCACCTATCTCACCGACTAGTGCTGCCGAGCCAGGAGACCCGACGGCCAGAACCACGTCGCCGCGGTGATCACGGTCTTCCTGTCCGCTACTTCGCTGCAGCAGGACAGCAGCACCACTACGACCTCGCTGGACAACATCAGTCGGCGCCGGTGAGCATCCAGAGCAACCATAAACTTCCTCCTTTTGCCTCTTTTTTTTTTCGAAACCAGGTATTAACCTGTTTTGCATTAAGGGAAGTTAGCTCCTTTTGCCTCTTGATCTGGTCATGCCTCCTAGCGTAGTTTGAGTTGCGTCAGTGAACTCCACCGATCACCAGGCCACCAGCAGCTCCCTGGCCCTCCACCGATCACGGAGCACGCTGCAATGCACGTGCACACACGCGTAGCACAGCGCCATACTGCCGTAGGTGCCTTTGATCCTTATTGGCTAGCTTTCTAGCTCTTGTTGACATCACCCCCTCGTCATAGATGGTATTACAGTATTACCGCTATTTTCTTTGGTAAGAAAAGTAAATCCAATAATACGATAGAAATACACAAGAGGTGTACACAACCTCAACCCATCCATCTCATGTTGCCGCCCGTCGTACACGACCCAGCCATCAAGCCAGCGCCTTGCCTTGCCCCCGTCCTGCCATACGTCGCTGGTCAGCACGTCCAGCATGCCTCTAACCTAGGTGACACCCCCACCACCACCCGCTAGACCAAGCTCTCACCTTTGGTACGAGATGATGCCCCTGACCATTTCTGCTTGTTCCGCTATGACGATCTGGTGACCAATGCCAAGCACGCCCTGCCGCCATGAGGTCGTCACCTCGCCACAGCCACGAACCGGGTGCACGCACTAGCACACGACCGTGCTCTCCCACATGCCATCGTGGTGCATACACACGTACTCCATAAGCACGCACACAAGCTCTTGCCCAACAGCAAACACACAACCTTGTTGTCCTTGCCGTTGCTTAATCGGCCGAGCCGTGACCTTGCTAAGACCGTGAGCCCCAGGTACCATGCATCAGTGGAAACAACATGAAAACAACCATCATGGCCTTACCGTTGGACACATAGAGCACCACTTAGACCCCTTACGAGTCACATCGTGACCTCCACCTAATAGCCCACGCCTACCCAAACCTAACTTGGTAGTCCAACCCTTATAGCTTTGGGAACCCGACGCCAACAACAAGGGAGCCGTTAACCATGAAACCATACCGAACTTAAGTCTCACCATGGAATCTAACCTAGACCGAAGCCACTTGTCGCCACCCAAAGCTTAGGGACAAGCCATAGGTTCACAACCATGTATGAGTGAATTTGGTTCTTCTTCTTTCTTCTTTTGGCTCTTTGTGATAATTTGTAGTTTATAGGGTTATCGGTTGGTCATGCATTAGCTCTCGAGGACCATGGATAGGAGCTGACTTTGGAGGTGGAGGCCTGCGTCGATCGACTACACCAACCAACAGAGACTTGTACCACTACTACCTCGACATCGCAAGTGTCATGGCAGCACCTTACTTTAGAGAATCCTATTAGACATTGCAATTAGATATGCTAGCGCTTTACTTTTATTCTTTTGCTAGTATATATGATGCATGTTATGCCTGAGCCTTGAATTCCTTGATTGAAATTCCTTCACCTGATTACCCGGCAGCCTTCGCAAGCAATTATATACTTGCTTGCTTGCATTTACTCCATCATATTTACTTATGAGCCATGATATATGATGGATGAGGAAATTAAATGGTAAAATGTGATAATAACCGGGGAGAGTGCCGGGTGTGTCTTGGGTGTGTGGTGAGGGTTGTGTCGACCGCATACGTAAATACACGACGAGTCACGAGGACAAGTCTTGCCGAGTGGGTGCATCCCGGGCACCCCTGTTTGAGAGATACCCGTGGCGGGTACATGGTGATTTCCCGAGGTGGTTCTGGGGTGGAGTGTCTTTGTGGGATGAAGCCCCGCATCGAGGTGCCGTTGAGGCACGGGGCGCCGACCCCCGAGAGAAGATGTCATGTCCGGTCCTACCTAAGGACCGATGTATCGTGAGAACCGGGATCGTGGGGAAACATGGTACTCACCACTTGTCCCCTGTTAGGGCGGGTGCGGAATTCCCCTTCTAGTTAGGCGGTGCCATTACTTGCTAGGTTTGTGAGGTGATTAGGGTGGGCGTAGACGGATGTGGCATTCTCGCTCGTTTCTAGTCGGCGGCACCACTTGTTGGCGGGATGAAGATCTCGGCCAATAACCGCCCCAGGCTGAGTGGCGTGGATGCCATCGTACTTCAGTTAGAAGACATCCGTTATCATCCTAGGTGGTCGCCTCCACTAATGATGGTGATCGAGTGGTCTTGTGTACACGCCTCGCAGAAGTTAAACCAATATGTATTGTCCTCGCCTTCGGGCATGGCCCCGACTTTAGGCATGGATCGCCACGGGTGTGTTTGGCTTTCGGTCCGGATCGCCCACGGTGTGCGCCGACTTTCGAGCCTAGACCGCCTACCGGTGTGAGCCGACTATTGGGCCTGACTGCCTTCGATGCGCGCCGTATTCTAGGGTTTATCCCATTGATTTTATGCTTCACTTTCGAGTAGAGAGAGGAGTCCTTTCTATTCTCCCTTGGTTTTCTCTTATGGGTCGGAGCCCGTGTGGTTGTGAGTCCGCTTTTAGCAAGGGACGGGAGGGAGCTGTCCTTGTCGCCCCTCGAGAGCGAGTGTCCGGTGAGATGTGTGTGGTGATGATGATGGTGATGGTATGGGAAGAACGTGTGTGAATGAGATGGAATTAAAACTTGATGAACTAATAATATTATTATATTACTACTTGATGCATTTTCGCATGCGCTAGGGATGCAAACCACGTACCAAAATTATTAGGATCGCCCGGATCCCTTTATTTTCTATTTTCCACTAAAGCTCATCGGTGTTGACCATGGCCTCGCACATATCCGGGCGGTGTGTGCGATTACCCGCCTTGCAATAGATTAAAAGGATTAGGAAGTCTCGCTCCTACGCTCAAGTTTGGTTTAGAAGATGAAGACTACTTCCGTTGAACTCTACACCAACTCGATGAAGCCCGTGAAGGAGGAGCTTTCACTTGCTAACGTGTCATGTCTACTCGAGATCTTGAGTTATGCTTCCGCTTAGGTTGACCTCGTAATAGGTGAGTCCCCATGTGTTGTAAAAACTATGTAAACTTAAAAATATTACGATGTATGACCGTGATATCAACTGTAAACAATAATGTGATGGAATGATCTTGTGGGACTATCAAATTATGAATCGAATCTGTGTATTTTCCCTTCGTGGAAAATCGAGGTCGCTATGAGAGAACCGGAGGAAAACTCACCAGCGCTGGGGGCACAACAGTCCGACGCCGGCCACGGGATGGAGCCGCCGCCGATCCGCCGGCCGACCTCACCTCCGCCGACGGCCGCGGAGGGTGTGCACCGGCCGAGATCTTCATCGCCTCTCCCCTGCGGTGGCAGCGCGACTTCTTTTCTCGCTCGGGCGGATTTATGCGCTGCTCCACGACGACGGCCGGCCCCCGACTTCCTCGATCCCCGCCCGCGATCTAGGTCCCGGAGGGCACGACCGCGGACAGCGAAGAGGGGGTTGGGGGACCCGATGGCGCCGTTGAGGTCGGGTCGAGAGAGTTGATGGCGGCGAGCCGGAATCACACATAGGTCGAGGTCGCAGAGGATCGAAGTTGATGGCGGTGAGCGGATCACGCAGATGGTTTATCACCAAATTAGTCGCCAGCATTTTCTCTCACAATATCAGCCACCAAAGAAGATTTTTCTCACAAAGATCGCCCGCATGTAACAGTAGCCGAACAGTGCTCAACGTTGGAGACAAAGAAAGGGTCGCAGGTGGAGGAGGCAGAGCCACCAAAACAAATGTCGCACCAAAAAAGTGTCCACACTTTGGTCTCTTTACATTGTGGAGAATCTATATTTTCAATAACTAATATAGTTACACCGGGTGGTGTAATGGGGTCCCTGTGGTAGAAAGCATCACTAGTCCCAAAACCATGCTGCTCACCAAATCAAGCTCAAAAATATCATAATGGGCCAAAAATAGTTTAGAAACCAACTCACATAGTGAAAAATAATTTTAATAAGTACAACTTGTTGGGGAGTGTACTTTAAAGGTTTTGAATTTTAAATTTGGAATCATGTTTTGTAAATAAATAACAAAAAAATGGTATTATGACATCCATTTCATGATATCCATTATCATCAATTAATTACCTCCTATAACCTGGTTTCAAATTTAATGAACACCCACAAATCGTTAAATATTTTAGAGTTTAAATATGGTTCGAAAAAGAGATTTTCATAATGTAGACTTTACGTCAGTTTATTTTATATGATGACCTTGCACATAATTAAAGATTGTATTAGCTACTAAATTGTAATTAAAAAATGCGGGCCTAACCGGTCACATATAAAAAGAAACTTTCTAGATGTTCATGGAGCACGAGCTGAACGGCTAGCACAGTAGTACCACCGTTGGCTTTGGGCCTCTGAAAGTGGGACAGGGACTGGGTGCAGCATGTCCATTCGCCGCTTCGCATATATGACATAAAGCTTCTGAACAGTGGCGTATGACAGGGCCACAGGTGCAGCGATTACGGCGATTACGACGACTCAATAGCGATAACCGGGGTAGGGGAGGGGGCTCTAACCTAGAAAAATTGCATCCATATAGTAGGCCTCGTGCAGGATCCAGGTTTTTCAGTTTGCCTCAGCTTGGAAAAAAAAAAGTTGTGCACATTTTTTTTTTTAAAAAAAGGCATTGGATTTGGGGTTCAATATGATTAACACCTAAAAACGCCGGTATAGAAATAACATCCTTGGTCATCGATCGTTACCTACAATGGCGTTGTTGGAGACAGACAAAATGAGGTGAAGAAGGGCAGAACTGAGAACACAATTGGAGAACGCTCGCTTGAGTACGTATGCACGTTAATACATTCCAAAGTAACTTCTAACATCTTTGCCCTTGGCTATGAACCTCCTTCCCTTTTTGATCGACTTAGCTTATAATAGAATAAGAAGAAAAAACCAATAGAATAAAAATTAAGAAGAAAAAATATATTCTTCCATTTTGGATACAAAGAAAATAAGAAGAAATCCAATAGAATAAAAAAAAAAAAAATTGTTGTGATTCTTTGAATTCTCGAACAAATCCAATAGATTTTTTTTTTGAAATTAGTAAATCATAAATTAAGTACTAAAAATATAGGGAAACTGCTTGAAGTGCGGGAAAAAAGGCTACTCTTTCTACAGCCAAATGAGTATTAGTTAAGAATTTCAACTTCATTAAGAAAAAGGAATGATTTAATGAAAGGACGATGGCCATTCGTGAGGAAGATAGCAGTAATATAGGTAGGTGTGTGGGTGGGAGGGAAGGATGAAAGCGATGGGGAGAGAGTTTGTTTATGGTAGCTCAAGGATAGAGAAGTGGCAACTTCAAAGAGGTGGAGAAGTTGCTTGACAAAAATGGATGAATTAGGCACAAAAGGAGGAAAAATGCTTATAACAGATAATGATTTATTCTCCGATGGCAGTACAAGATTTAGGTCTAATTAAATTATTAGATGCTATCATGGGTATAGTGGGATTTTATAGCACGCATATAAGAAAATGACAAATTAGTTGTAATAGTGAAATGTAAAAAAAAAAAACGGTTATAAAACACATAAATGGTTAGTGGGGGACGATGCGCGCGGTAGCACGGAATTTAAAATAGAGGGGCAACATATAAGTGGGAATCGAAACAAAACATCGTATGGCACTTTTAGATAATGGACAAAAAGGAGGTTGGAGCCTGTAAAGTGGTCCTCATCCGATCGCCAGCCTTAGGGACGAGGTAGGTGAAAGGAAGGAAGAACGATCGCCGGCTAGCATGCATGCCGAAAAACGAGTTTAGGATCGAGTTGAAGCAGCTAGCCATTGGTATCATGCTTCCGTTGCGTTAATTAGTTAGCTTTGTCGCGACACGTCGATCACCGTCCCGGGTGGGCAGGCATTGGGCAATGGCAAACGCTGGCCTTGCCCGGGCGAGGGGCAGAGCCGGACAGGGGTCAGCCCGCTCCCGTGGCCTCGGTCGCCTGCACTGTGCGGCACAGGTTCCAGAAGAGGACGCGTGTATCCGTTGGTAATTCCTGGCGAGCTAATAATTTTTTTAGTTCTATTGATTGATATTTCGTAGCTCACGTACGCGTCTTTCACATGCTCACAGTCGAGCCAAATTGAGCCCGGCCCGCAGGCCCGACCCGGCCCGACCCGAGCCCGACGGGGACGCGCACGCGGCAACGATAAACTGCTCCTTCCGCTTTCGATTCAGAAATCATCGGTCCAAGAGAGACAACCAGAGCAGTCGACGAGATGAGGGCGGTGATGAGGGCGTTGCTGCTCCTCCTTGTGCTCGGGCTGCTCCCGCCGACGACGCTGGGGCGGTGGGGCTCGCCGACGACTTCTACCACAATACCTGCCCCGGCGTCGAGGCCGTCGTCCGCAACGTCACCTGGGCGCAGGTGGCCGCCAACCCGGCGCTGCCGGCTCGCCTCCTCCGACTCCATTTCCACGACTGCTTCGTCCAGGTACGTCCTGTGCTCTTGCCTGCGTCCCATGCTCTGCCCGTCTGCCGCCCCGCCGGCCCCAACTGTAACTGACGACCGCGGCTGTCTTTTCAGGGCTGTGACGCGTCCATCCTGCTGGACCACGCGCAGGGCGAGAAGACGGCGGCGCCGAACCTCTCCGTGGGCGGCTACGAGGTGATCGACGCCATCAAGACGGAGCTCGAGCAGTCGTGCCCGGGCGTGGTCTCGTGCGCCGACATCCTGGCGCTGGCGGCGCGCGACGCCGTCTCGTACCAGTTCGAGGCCTCACTGTGGGAGGTGGAGACCGGGCGTCGCGACGGCGCCGTGTCGCTGGCGAACAACACCAACACGCTGCCGTCCCCTTCGCCACGTTCAAGGACCTGCTGGACAGCTTCACCAAGCGCGGGCTCAACCTGACCGACCGACCTGGTGGCGCTGTCAGGCGCGCACACCATCGGCGTCGCCAGGTGCTCCAGCGTCACGCCCAGGCTGTACCAGGGGAACGTACGCCACGGCGGTCGACCCGCTCCTGGACTCGGCCTACGCCAGGAAGCTCATCAAGTCGTGCCCCAACCCGTCGCCCGCGGGGGCCACCGTGAACCTCGACGACGGATCGCCGTTCAAGTTCGATAGTGGGTACTACACCAGGGTGCAGCAGAAGCAGGGCACGCTGGCGTCCGACGCCGCGCTCGCGCAGATGGTGGCCGACCTCAGCAACCCGATCAAGTTGTACGCGGCGTTCTCCATGTCCATGAAGAAGATGGGACGCATCGAGGTGCTCACCGGCACCAATGGCCAGATCCGCAAGCAGTGCCGCAACATCAACTGATGAGGACCTGATGATTAACCTGCCGGCTGACTGAAGGGGTAGCAATAACCTGTCGTATACTTGTGCAAGTAGTGGAAGTACTAGTAATTGTTAAAGCATTGCCAGTTGTTGTCAATTAGAATGAAGAGATTGGTGGAAAGAGTTTCCACAAGATTTGAATAGCTCAAGATCCATATTATTCTTTGCTCTTGGTTCCCTCTCACGAGCTGCTCTGCATCTTCTATGCGAATGGTGAGGCTTCCCCAGCCTTCTCTTTTACCCTCCTCTACTGTAGTAGTAGTATAAATAAACGGGCCTAAGACGTACACGCATAGGAAAAACGACGGATACCTAGCGCTGGCCCATGGCAGCGGCGTCCATGACGGAACGGCGGGGAAGGTTTACCCGTCGACGGCCACGTGACATCGCTGGAGGTGAACGAGTGGCAGTCATGGCCGGGGCATTACGTGGTCCCTACCCGGCAAGGCATTACGAGTGCTGCTGCTCCATCGCCGTTGGTTGCCACACGTAACGACTATTGCTTTTTCTCCTCCCACGTTGAGATGCATGGTGCTGTACGTAGCACCACAAAACCGCTTCTTAATTTGCATGTCAAGGTACATATATGCCCATGCTACGTGCTTCTCTATCTCTTTGTATGTAGCAAACAAAACAGGCACGAACGAACGCATGCAGGTCTACTCGCAGTCAGCCGCGTCCACTTAAACAGAACGCGAACCGTCCCACTAACAAAATGAGACTGCGGCCGGATAAAAGATCTCCTAATCAGAGTGTAGCGGGCGGCATCCGGGAGCTAGGGAATGGTCGCTCACCCAGCTTTCCGTGGGCGGGCGCATCGCTCGCCTAATTTCTTTTCCGCCTCAATTTCTTGCAACTATCCATAGGGGCATGGTGTAAATTTTAGCCTGCAACGTAAACGGCTTTCCACAACTATCAACAGCACCGGCCTTTCATCCAGATCATGGCGTTGGTCCTTATACTTGAGGTACCCAGCAGGTTGATACAATCACTATTGAGTGCCAAGCAGTAATGAATGATTTATTCTTCCTGCTGCTCGCATGCACATGGAAAAACCATGCATGCATGCCGCATCGATCCACATTAGTAGATGCAGGCATATGGATCCAGTCACTTTGAAATCGGAAGCACCTATAAAAAGTGAAGGCCCTGAAGAAAGAGATCGAGCGAGCATTGTGGTCCGATGATTCCCAAAGAGGTGTCTGTTTTCGTTAACCATTACTTCTAGCCAGTCTCTATTGACGCAAAGAGATCAATTCGATCGTTGATTGACGCACCACGTCTACTTCTGAGTTCCCTCGAGTAGGAATTCTAGCCACTCTGCTCTATTGACGCACCACGTGTACTGAGTTTTGTTCTGAAACGTACGGTTAATCATTGAGAGCTTCAGTCGTATGCATCATACGGTTAATCATCTTCAGCTAACAGTGTATGATGACGCATGCATGCATATAAAACCCACCCGGGCCCCTCCCTCGCCAGACAGACGACTACCACACGTCCCACGCAAGTCGCAGAGAGGAAACAGTACAGCCGCCGCCGCCACCGCCATGCATACCCCGAGGCCGGGCGGCGGGCTCGACCGGTCCACGTCAGGGGCCGCGCACGCGCTCAAGGGCCTCACGTTCATCACAGATGCAGAGCTGGGCGCCTCCGGATGGGACACCGTCGAGAAGCGCTTCGACAACCTCGCCGACAACGGACTTCTACAGCGATCCAAGTTCGGCCAATGCTTCACTTTGCAGGGTGGACAAGGACGCCGACGGCAGGATCACCGAGCAGGATGTCAAAGAGGTAGGTAACCCTGCTTGTGTTCAAACTTGTTGCACACACAGCCTGTCAAACCAACCCAAATGTCTTATGGTTGCAGATCATCACGCTGTGCGCGTCGGCGAACAAGCTGTCAAACATCACGGAGCAAGCCGAGGAGTACGCGCGTCTGATCATGGAGGAGCTAGACCCCGGCAACCTCGGCTACATCGAGCTCTACAACCTGGAGATGCTTCTCCTCCAAGCCCCTTCCCAGTCCGTGCACATCGGCACCACCAACAGCCCTAACCTCAGCCAAATGCTTTCCCAAAGCCTCCGCCCGACGCCGGAGCCAAACCCACTCCGTCGCTGGTACCGCCGCGCCCAATACTTCCTCGAGGACAACTGGCGTCGCCTGTGGGTTCTCCTCCTGTGGCTCTCCATCTGCGTCACCCTCTTCACCTGGAAGTTCATCCAGTACCGTCACCGCTACGTGTTCCACGTGAATGGGCTACTGCGTCTGCGTCGCCAAGGGCGGCGCCGAGACGCTCAAGTTCAACATGCCGCTCATCCTCCTCCCCCGGTGTGCCGGAGCACCATCACCTGGCTCCGTAACCGTTCCGGCGGTGTCCTCGCCCGCGTCGTCCCGTTCGACGACAACCTCAACTTCCACAAGGTGGTCGCCGTGGGCATCACCGTCGGCGCGGGCCTCCACATCCTCTCCCACCTGACCTGCGACTTCCCGCGGCTCCTCCAAGCCACCGACGCCGAGTACGCCCCGCTCATCCAGTACTTCAAGGCGACCCTCGCGTCCCGAACTACTGGTGGTTCGTGAAGGGCACCGAGGGGTGGACGGGGCTGACGATGCTGGTCCTCATGGCGGTCGCGTTCACGCTGGCCACCCGTGGTTCCGGCGAGGACGGATCGCGCTGCCGGGGCCGTTGAAGAAGCTCACCGGGTTCAACGCGTTCTGGTACTCGCACCATTGCTTCGTGGTCGTGTACGCGCTGCTCATCGTGCACGGACACTACCTTTACCTGACGCATAAGTGGTACAAGAAGTCCACGTGGATGTACCTCGCCGTGCCCATGGTGCTGTACGCGTGCGAGCGGCTCACCAGGGCGTTGAGGTCCAGTGTGAGGCCGGTGAAGATACTCAAGGTCGACGTGTACCCCGGGAATGTCCTGTCGCTGCATTTCTCCAAGCCGCAGGGGTTCCGGTACAGGAGTGGACAATACATCTTGGTCAACTGCGCCGCCGTCTCGCCGTTCCAGTGGTAAGTTTAATTGGTGTTCAAGTTTGGAACCAGTTAGAAGTGGTAGATGCCATAGTAGCTTGTCTTGTACTAGTAAGAAAGAGTTTACTGATGGAAGAAATTAGAGCAAAGCACAGATGCTTTGTCGATCGGTTAATGGAAATGGGTCGACGTCGATACGTGAGGCTAACGAGCTTGTGTTGCAGGCACCCGTTCTCGATCACGTCGGCCCCACAGGACGACTACGTGAGCGTCCACATCAGGACGCTGGGGGACTGGACACGCGAGCTCAAGAACGTTTTCTCAAGGGTACGTACGCAAAGCAGCAGGGGATCGAGCACCCTGGTGGTGCTGATATATTATTGCTCAAGAAGCTAACTTGAATGCGTGATATGATGGATGTACGAACGTGCAGGTGTGCCGGCCGCCGATCGACGGAGAGCAAGAGCGCGACGGCAGCGCCATGGCCAACCCGAGGTGAGAAATAACTCTTACTTCAAATCCGTAGCTTGGACAAACGATGAGTGACTGTGCATTTGATTGACGTACAGCTTCCCCAAGGTGCTGATCGACGGCCCGTACAGCGCGCCGGCGCAGGACTACAAGCAGTACGACATCGTGCTGCTGGTGGGTCTGGGCATCGGCGCCACGCCCATGATCTCCATCATCAAGGACATCATCAACAACATGAAGGGCGACCTGGAGTCCGGCAGCCCCGGCACCGACACGTCGTTCCGCACGCGGCGCGCCTACTTCTACTGGGTGACCCGGGAGCAGGGCACCTTCGACTGGTTCCGGGGCGTCATCGACGAGGTGTCCGAGACCGACAAGAATGGCGTCATCGAGGTGCACAACTACTTGACCAGCATCTACGAGCCAGGCGGCGCCCGGTCCGCGCTCATCGGCATGCTCCAGTCGATCAACCACGCCAAGCACGGCGTGGATGTTGTATCCGGGACGCGCGTAAAGGCACACTTCGCCAGGCCCAACTGGCGCAATGTCTACAAGCGCATCGCCCTCAACCACCGAAACGAGCGTGTTGGTAAGTTACTTCCAACATAGCTAGCTAGGTGCGCTTGCTTCTCTTCTTGCATGCATGTTCTGTTCTACATCAGATGGATCGCGGTGAAAGAGGCACTCTACCACCACCATACTAGGCACTTATCTATAATTGGGATATAAACAACTACAGACACAGCTATAATGCATGCTCAGTTTCTGAATCAATCCTCTCTGATCCAATTGCAGGAGTGTTCTACTGTGGTGCCCCGGTGCTGACAAAGGAGCTGCGCGAGCTCGCGCAGGATTTCTCGCGGAACACCAACACCAAATTTGAGTTCCATATATATATGTAGCGTATACGGATGGATGTAGCGTATACGGATGGATGTAGAGGGGAGGGAGTAGATCGAGACCAAAGTAGGTATTGCTTGACTGTGATCAACTGGCTCTTAGGTGCCGATGCATGACCACGACTGTGTGGCATCGTCTTGGCACTAAATAATCAACTTATGGAAAGACACCGCTTTTTGCCCAATAGGAGTTAGCCAATGGGGGCAAGCAACTCAAGGAGCTGTCTAAATGGCTGTGCCTGGATATTATATTATATAAAAACATTGACTCTGTCTCTTTATCCGTCTAAGCGAGGTGGAACTAAAATTGACAAGGCGCTCGCAACTTTGCACTTTTGCAGCCGTTCGGCCAAGTGCCCGTGGGCTGTTGGCCCAAGAACGAATTTTAAAATTCCTAAAAATTTCAAAGTCTCATTCATAAGATGCAAAGGAAGTTGTGCAACAACCCAATGGGTAGGCCAATTGATAATAAACCTCTAGGTCCCAGGTTCGATATCAATAAGGGTCAAATTTTTGAACAGTGTTTGTATTACTTTTTTTTTTTTCTCTATGTTCTTTATTTCTTTTTGCATTTTTTTTTTACTACTAGTGGCAATGCACGTGCGACATGCACGTGTCGATGAAAAACTTCATAAACATCATGCGTGTAGTAAAGTCCATGTTTTTGCTATAGGCATAAACCTTTCAAAAACTTTCTTAAGGTCGGCACAATCTAGAGTTTAATTTAATAATGCTATATTAATGGTGAATGACCAACTGAGTTACGTTATCCTACAAAAATCTAATTCTATCTGTCGGCTATTCTAAAAAGGATAGCCACAAAACTGACTCATTAAAACTCTACCATTAACTACATAACATAGTGAGGGCATGTATATACATGTCGTCAGGGATGTTTTCCAGTTGAAGAGGTAGAATTGCATAGACAATTCACTCTTTCTCGTGTCTTGTTTGACAATGTTGAAAAATAAATAGCAATGTCCACGCTGGGCATTGGAATCAAGTTGCTTCTTTTTTTTAGTCACTGCCCTTGTTCTGTTCATTCATTTAGTAAATCGAATCACTGGTTGGTTCCAGCTTTTCCTACAATCGTCTTACCAATACATGAGAGTGCTCACGCACCTTAGCTTGATATATGATGAATTGCTAAATAGAGGCCACAACCCGTGTTAATAAATAAATGAGATAACAAGGTAATATAAACCTCAAGAATTTGTAACCAATGCAGTATCGATATTTTTCAGTAAAGATTACCATATTTGGCAGGGTTAGCTAGCTGCCTCTTACTTGTTTGCCGGTGAGACACGCCTTAGTTGATATATCAACAGCTTACCTCTACATAGAGTCCACGACCCCCGTGTTCCCCCGCCCTAAAAAATAGCAGCATGTTTAGATAACAAAGGTAATGTAAGGCTGACTTCACAGCTCACCTCATCACCTGCTGGTAATAATGTCCAAAAATAGAAACTGTGGCTCACATGGATAGCCATCATGTTTATAATAATATAATAATAAGTTATGATTTGAAAGAGAATCAATTTTGTGGTAATTCCGATAACATTTAAAAGCTGTCAAGGAATGCTCTACTTCATCAAGCAGATCATATATCACTACAGTGTAAAATATGTATCACACCTGCAAAACCAATGAACCTTCCGTTTAGTTTCCTAGTGGCATTTTACAGAATTTCTAGATTCTACAAATCTACAAAAAGATAGTAATTAAAGAACTAAACATATCTACATTACATTTGTTTTCAAAGAGCATTATATTACAATAAAATTATATGATATATGGTAAGGACACAAAAAATTTTTCTATATTATTTGAGTCGACCGGGTAAGCGTTATATTACAAAAAGTTTATTTTCACTACCCGGGCCGCAGCATAGCGGCATTGCCACTCCTTTGAGGCACTTTGTCAATTCTTATTTCATACATTTGGCACTCCAAAATTTACATTTTAATGATTTACGTTCCTGCTGCGTCTACACAAATTTATTGTTTTTTGCCAACATAAGGAAACCAAATCGCATAAATCATTATAATATTTGAAGAAATTTTCCATCACATAAATTCATTATAATAAATGAAAAAAAATTGGTTAGAGTAACATATGAAATCATATTTTTCACGGGCAAAGATAATGTTTTGAATTTACCAAAATTAATTTAACAGTCAATTAGATCTCTAATTATTTTCATCCAATTATCACAAGTCTCTGCATCGATTAGTGCAAATGTGCAAGTTCTGTTATTATCTTGTACTACTGTTCATCTTAGCTTGTACTGTTCATCTGCCGTCAGAACAGTCATGCGCGCACATACAAGGGACCGATAGAATATAAAAGGAAACCGTACCCACTTGTAGCACCAAAACGATCAGTCTAACCAAAAAACATTCAAGAGAGATTAGAAATTTTGTGAATCGTATTCATCGAAAGGGGTTGAGAGTAGGAGAGATGTGAGACGGAGTCGTACGTACGCTGACCAATCTCTTCAGGGGTGGGCTCCAGTCCATGCCAAGCGGCAGCAGTGCTGCCGGGGCTCCCCCGCTATTTGCACATGGTGGTCTTGGAGTTTTCAGTTATGATAGATAGTGCACTAAATAAGATTTTTGGAAAGTCAATGATCATCAAAATTGATGTTAGGAGTGAAAAGTTATGACCATTTTAGTTGAGTTGTCTAGGAAATTCCGAGCATTGTTGGAAATTCTGGTCTATCTTACACCTAATTTTCAGTGCAAGGTGCTTTGGTGAGTTGGAGAGGTATTTAACTAGAACTTTTCTATTTATTTGGAGGACAAGTCTCCTAAATGGCAAGGAGTTGCGAAAGGGTCTCTAACCTAGTGGTTACAAACATTTGAGAGTAGCAACCCCGGCCAGGGGCTGGGTTTGACTCCCGCGGCGAGCGAATTTAAACAGTCTCATTATTCAAAAATTTTAAAAAATAGGCTGGGGTTTCCCTAGTTGACTTCGGTCAAAAAATATGGCAAGGAGTTGCCAGGTGAGCTCTTGTGCTTGTGGTGAGCCATGGAAAGTTTGTAAAGGCCTTGATTGCCTCCATAAGGGAAAAAAATCAAGTTAGTGAAGTGAGAAAAATAGCTCATAGAAACTCATTCCATTGGGAGCTCCTCAATGGAGACATAGGATTCACGGAGGTGCATCCAAACTTGGTAAACAAATCGGGTGTATCCTTTACTTGTCTTATGTTCTTGTTACTCATATTTCCGTTTGGACAAATTGCCTTGATCGAATTGTTCGTGTGTTTTTTGTTGTAGGTTTTGGGCAATTTGATTCACTGCTATCTATCAACCATTGGTAGCAAGTATAAGGCGTAATCTTTATGGATCTATGATTTCATGTTACCCTATCCGAATATTTGGTCCCGATATATCGCTACAAGTTTTATATTTTTCAGAACACATGTTCACCCCCTTTAGACAACATCTCGATCCGCTTTAGTCGCATATTCAACCTGAGTCAATGTACAATCTTAATTTCATATGAGATTGAATTCTTTTTCTTATAGTATTTAAGTATCGATGCAGTCTATTATGGTCTTGGGCTATTTTTCTTTCTTTTTCTATTTCTTGTGCATCATTTTTCTCTTTTTTTTTTGCGTTTTGTTCGTAGTTTTCTCTTTTCCATATTTCCCCTTTATTATTCCTCACTCTTTCTTTTCTTTCTCTCACGTGTTTTGCCTCTCGGTTCATTGTCTATTTTTGTCTATATTTTTTTTTTCGAAGTGGAGACAATCACATTAAAGAAGGGATAAAAAAGGCAAAATCGAAAATTCTATTGTCAATATAGGGAACTAGGGGAATCTCCCCACACGTTGTTGGGGAATTAAGAAACAATGCAATGATCATAAGAGAAAATTTCATGATATCATCTTTTACACGATAGTGTGGCTTATTATAGAAAGGTGAAATAACAGTGTATTAAATATAGACAACTATTTTTAAGACCAAAGTGCCAAGTTGTTTGAACTCGAACCGAGTATAACAAAAAAATTATTAAGCTTGCACATCCGCAATAGATTTTTTACGTGTTTCTATGAGAATTAGAGATAATTGATGCAGAATTTACAGTCAATTCTAAAACTCTCATGGATAAAAGTTCAGAAACAGTAATGAAAATTGTGTGCCATCCCACGGTAACCAAAAATCACGACAAATCAATGGTGCTTAGAACTAATGCATACATGGAAACTTTGGCGACCATGGTAAAAACAAGCAACAATTCACCCAGTCTAGCAGTGTTAAGTGGACACTATGAACTGAAACTGCTGAAGGCGATAGTGACAACTCACAAAGAAACTATCATCGTGACCAACAGCTGAACTTGCACGCTGCCAGCTAACTGAATATTTCAGTAAAGAAACAGGAAGCAAGAGACACCACTACATTGTAGTGTTGTACAGGGCTGGAAAAACGTGAGGAGAAATTTGTTAGAATGGTAACTTATACCACATAGATCCTTGAGCGTGGTATATGACAAATATTCTTTTATTACTTTTATTCTTCATAATTTTGATTAGAAATATTAATGGAAAAGAGTGGTCCATCTTCAGTAAAATCTAACAAATATTAATCGAATACATATTTTGACAAAGAAGAAAATACATGTATATATGATAATATGATAAGAAGAAAATACATGTATGTGATATATGACAATGGAAGGCGTCACATAGAACCTGAAAAACATTATTATGTAGCTTCTCAGGAACTGTCTCGTCCGCAATTGTTGCTTAAATTTTGTTTAAAAAACACACACATATAGATAGAGTAGCACTCATACATTTTTTTTTTTTTGTGAGGAAATAGTACTCACCCTTTCCATTCTTCCATCTCGAAAGTAATGTACTCAATCTCAAATAAAAAAGAAAGTAATGTACTCAGAAAATATCTTTCACTGTAAAAGAAACTGCCACCCCTTATCAAATAAAATCAGCAGCAACACACCGTGACCCATGGATAGCTTCTCATCCACTCTCATTCAGTCTCTCTCTTCCCTCGTTTCTTTGGGGCTCTGGTATGGAACGGTTCTTCTGCATGGGAGATCCGTCCATATGCTCCTCTATTTTCCTTGCACTTCTAGATGACATCCTCGCCGAGATTAGGCACCACCGGGGTTGCCGATTGTGGCCCCCGCCACCACCCAAAGCCAGCCGATATGGGTGGGCGCGGCGAAGCGAGCCATCGTGGCAAAGCTCGCGGTATGGTGGCCGGGTGGACGCCAAGGCCGGCAGCGCCGCCGAGCATGGTAGAGCCGAAAGGAGATGATGTAATGCCCATCTACCCCGCCGAGGACATTGCAACGACAAGCTAGGAGAAGCCCGACAGAGGCGGTGGGGCGCCGCAAGGCTCGTCCGCGGCGAGAGGGGGCGTGAGGATGCGCCGAGAGCGGGGGTGGCAGCCGAGGATAAAGCAGAGACAAAGCGAGCTATTTATCAGAGGCGAGGACCTTTAGATTCCTTCCGCCTCCGCAGTGGCAGCTTCAATTTTAGGTGCGCCTGTTATGATAGATGAATCGATAGTGCGCTTGGACTTGTGGTGGAGGAATTGATGGTGCAATAATTTTTTTGGTTGGTGCTCGGGAAGGAGCGACGGAGTGACGGATTTGGCGGGCGCTGCACGTGGAGGTGGGATCAACGCGTGAATATAGGATGCTTCAATTCGCACCGACGCGCTTGTGTTTCAGTTATCGAGACATCGACCAATCGGAGGCCCGAGAAGTCCTTAAGGATTGTTAGTGGGGAGCTCCTATATAGGAGTTATTGATAGATAGATTATAGATTCAAATATGATACATTTAGAAAAGTAGGCATGTCTTCTCGAGAATAGGATCCAAATAGGTGAATTCTAGAGGATATTCTTATAATATAATCAATTGTTACGAAAATTTAACTATTCACCTTTATTCTTTCTTTTTTTTTTGAGATGACACATTTGAAACACCTTAAGAAACCTATAATCTAAGATAACCCCCAACTTGTCAAGCACGCACTACTTCACCCCTCAACTATAAAACTGGTTGTTTTACCCCCTCAACTTTACTTAAACTAGTTAAGTAATCCCGTGAAGTTTGTTTTTGAGGGTGGTTTTGCTACCTTGGCTGCCGACACGGTGGCAAAACACCCCTCAAAAAACAGCTTAGGGGTTGTTTAACTAGTTTGACAAAGGTCCTAAACATACATTGTTTGGCTTCCATTGAGAGATCGTGGAGACTTCGAGGAGGCTAACTACTTACCGCGGCAAAATGTATGAATGGATTGAAGGAGCGGCGAGGTCACCGACCGCAAAACAACAGGGACGATGTCGCGAGGTGATCACAACGACCTCCCCGGCGTCGCCGTGGTGGTCATACGCTGGTAGGCGACAATGGCCGCCGACCGGCTAGGTCTCAATGCGGGGCTTCAACCGGAGATAGCGGGGAAGGAAACCACATGCACGGAAGCGGATGCCTGGGATCACAAGATTGGTGGTTGCCTAATATAAATCGCGATGTGTGAGGAGATTAGGTGGTTGCCTAATATTATTGGCATGCTTTCCATGCGAACGCCGATTGGGTATTGCCAAATATAGATTGCATGTGTGAGAAGACCGCGTCTTGAAGGGGGTGTGGGATCGCATGGTGGGGGAAAGGTGAGGCGAAATTTTTACCGCACTAAATGACGTCTTCTTTTGTTCTTTTTTATGTCGTAGAGATAAATTTCTATAGGTGCTTCGCCCCTTTCAGTTTCTTAAAAAAAAGTTCTACATGTGGCCGCATTGTGCCACCAGAGATGAAGCAAACCAGGCCACCAAAATATTATTAGCGCCCACGTAAGGGCCCGCCCAGGCCCGACATCCCCGCGGCCTACCCAAAACGATTGCCGGCCCAACTACTACTGCCTTAGCGGTAGCGCAACAGCAGTACTGAAGTGCTGAAAAAAAAAGCAGGCAACAAAAGTGCTGGAAAAAAAAGCCAGGCAACAGGAACAGCGACGGCTGAAAGAGACCGCACATATCCGCCGAGCTGCATCCGCCCTTTTATCCTCCACGTCAGCTCGCGCTTGCGTCACTAGAACGCCTCGCATCGCCCAATCACACACGGCGCACCTGCAGCCACAGAACCTCCCTGCTGCGCGGGCCCCGTTTGTCAGAAAAGCGATAACCCCCAATCATACGACGCGGCCATGACTCGGCGCCGCGGATAGGGATGGCCTCCGAATTTTCTGCAATAAATAAAAATCCCCATCCCCACTCGCCGGCCCTATACGGGGCTACGACGGCCCCTCAAGCGTATCCCGGCGCGCCGCCTGTGACCACGACCAGACCACCGTCCCAACGCCCACCCACTCCGAACCATGCCGTTTCACTGCCATGTGGGCCCACGTACTTACTGCAGCCTCCTTTTTCCTTCTCCTTCCGTGGACCCGGTTGTGTGTGGCACGGGGAGCCATAGACCGGCCCCACCTTGGCCACTGGGCCAGCCACGGTGTATAAAGACCTGTCCCACGCGCCAATCCCCTCCCTGTTACCCTCTCTTCTCTTCTCTTCTTCTCTGTCTCTGCTCTCGCCTGTTCCCGTCCGCCACGTCCCCTCCCCTCCCCTCATCCTCTCCTCCCCTGCGCGTTGCTGCTGATCCATCCAATCCATCCATCCATCGACCTCGAGTCAAAAGATCGAGGACCCCTCATCCACCTCTGCTTCCTTCCAGGATCCATCATCAACCCAACCAAGCATGACGGGTACCAGCAGCGGCGGCGAGCACTACTCCTACTCGGACTACTCGCGTCAGGTCCGGGAGCTCTGCGCGTTACTCCTCACCATCGTCTACCCGTCGCCACCGGGGTCGACGTCGTCGGTGTCCATGTCTCCGGCCGCGGCGGCGTCCATGCTCCTAGGCGCGTCGGTGGCGCTCATGCTCTGCGGCTCCGTCACCTTCGCCATCGGCTTCTTCCTCATGCCATGGGTCGCCGGCCTCGCGCTCCTCTTCGGCTTCGCCGGCGCCGTCAACACCCTCTCCTCGGGCCTGTCTCTCTGCACCAGCAGCAGCAGCGCCAAGCCGTTGTCCCACGCCACCGACGTGGTGGTGGGTCCGTGTAAACACCCGCGGGGACGGATCGTCGTCGGGCACCCCGCGGCTGCTCCAGTCATCGGCTCCGACGCGCTTGTCAACTAGCTTGCTTCCTCCGGGCTCTGCGGCGTCTGCGGGCCTGCGGCGGCGGCGTGAGTAGATTTTTTGGTGGATTTGTCTGATGGATCGCTGCTAGGATTAATTATTCCCTGTAAAAACGCGTGTACTAAGCTTGTAGTCGTATGATCTACAGTAGAGGAGATCGAGGAGGTGCTGTTGCTTGCTGGTTAATTAATGGGAGGAAAACCTCACAAGGAATTAATTAAGAGATTGTTTAGCCTCATCTTGGCAATTCCATGCATTCTGATTCGCACAATGAATTGTTTTTAATTTCCCCCACTTGTTCTTGTTCTTGATATTGCTATTGATTGATGATAAGTCTGCTACTAGGTGACACGTATTACTGGCTGTTCTTCAGTTATCTGCTTGTAGTACTATTGTTTTTTCTCTTCTTTGATAGCTACTGCTGCTGCTTTGTTGGTCAGTGGGAGCACGAAACTTTGGTAACGTGTTGGCTACGGAGCACAGTGGGAGTTGGCTAGCGGTGGAACGCGGTGGCTGTCCACCCGCGTGTGTGGTGAGAGAGACGTGTTGTACTGTGGGGATTGGGGACTGACATACCCGTACACGCAACGGACAGTGATGTGAGTGTTTGAGCGTGTTCGTCGTCAGCTGTGACAGAGAAGTAACCAAACATGTGGCCGTGAACGACGGCGTCGGTGGTTACGTGTAAAAAGTGCAGGGGAGATGAGAGAGAGATTAATTGGATGATCAGAAGTGCGTCTTTGTATCAACTCCTCCGTTCCCGCTGATTCAGAGGATTTGGGTGTCTCATGGTTTAGGTTGAATCTGAGCAGATTTCAACTTGCCATGATTGGTTCAAATTTTGTAATACCTTGTTTAGAATGCAGGCTATTTTTTTCTATGTATTTCCAGTTAAAATGGTTCGGTTCCTATTAAATCTCTGAATGTTTTTGGGAAAAAAAAGTTTGGAATCTGAGCTCTGACTGAGTGAGGAGAATCCTAACGCTACCAGCTGTCGGAGGGAGCCGACAATCCGTTGCTGTAGCAGCCTAGCAGACGCAAGAAGCGATGTTTGATTTGGTAAACACGCCCCAATTCTCTGATTGGATTGTTTTTCACATGCATCCATTGACTACTACAGTACTGCTGGTATTTTTTGCATTATCCATTAAATATTGCAGGGCCGATCATTTGTACAAAGTCAGAAGATTCGGCTTCGGAAGCAGGGCATTGATCCCACCAGCAGTGTCCTCTGTTTCTCTGTTTCTGATTAAACAAACACTACTCCTACCATTTCTCTTACGGCATCGAGCAATTGGGCGTTGAGTACCTGATGCAAACAGATGAGATAACATGCAAGGTGAGCCGTAAGGTCACGTATTCTTCTCCGATTCTCTCCGATTTACAAACAGCTTGCATCTGCACGTTTGCGTTGCGTTGCGTTGCGCCTCTTGAGCTGCAGCCTTCAGATTGCAGGAGACTGTCCCATGTCTGCCAGTGCCAGGCAGCATCTCATCTCATCTGTTAAAGCACAAATCACAATTCACAAATCCCAACTTGGTAGAGGAAAAAAGGCCAGCCAAATCGCGTTGCCTTTGAGGCTGTAACCCTGTTCTTTTTTTTCTCTGTAACCTTGCTGTCCATTGCTGCTTTTAAATTTGGCCGGAACCATCATCGCAAAGGCGAACAACACCTCACCAATCTAATCTCTGAATCTTGAGTACGTACTCTTTATTCAGAGCTTCAGACTGTAAAGCGAAAGCCGCTATATGCTGGCTGCCTGTTTCTATTCCAGTATTCCCCTAGCTACCTCTATCTTGCTTCGTGCACACGCATGGCATGCATTCCTTCCTTACCTAGCCACTTCCCTTACCCTGTACACTACATACAACGCTAAGCAACCTCACTACAAATTGCCCTTCAATTCAACATCCTATCGTTCTAGCCAACTCGCTGCTGCGTGCGTCGTCCGTCCGTCATGAACTACGCGGGCATCAACTACGCGGACAGTGCAGGAGGAGGCATGAAAGACAGCATGTCGCCGCCACGGCCGAGCACGACGGACTGGGGCCCCATCATCGTGGCGGTGATCCTCTTCGTGGTGCTGTCGCCGGGCCTGCTGTTCCAGCTCCCCTCGCGGACGAGGATCGTCGAGTTCGGCAACATGGCCACCAGCGCCATCGCCATCCTCGTCCACGCCGTCATCTTCTTCTGCCTCCTCACCATCTTCGTCGTCGCCATCGGCATCCACGTCTACGCCGCCTAAGGCTCCATCATACATTTCGCTTCGCTTCACATGATTAATGGTGGTGTGTGCGTTTATTTCTCATACGTTGCAGTCGTCTCTTTGTAACTTGCTGGTCTTTTGAGTATGTAGACTAGAGATGGGGCAAGATTTAGTTGCTTATCTGCATGCTATGTGGTGTATTGATGGGCTGTTGGACAGAGCGTTGGCTTAGCAATCGGGTGTTAGTGACATTTCACTTACTTTCTGTGGAGAAACTGAAAGAGTATTTGTCAGGTGTTGCGCGTGCATATGGTAGCTATTACTGTCACTGAATCCATGTGTTGCCAGCGCAGTCAACATCAATATAACCACGAGATGTATACTTCTTATTTCTGAGTAGAGTAGATTTTCCTGCCAGGTCATGTGTTGATTGATTGAATCAGCATAGAAAGTGATTGCTGATCTGAACCCGTTGCTCGGGACCAGCTTTAATTTTGCATCAGTTTCACATGTTCCTCTTTTTAAGTTGCAAATTGACAAGGTCACAACCAGATCAAGGCTAGTCGTGAACATACTTGGCTTCCGTTTGTTTAGAAACAAAATAAGAGCTGCTGAGCTGGGCATGAACAACAAGTAGTATTCCTATCTTCCTAGTAGAGCAATACACGTGTGCTTTTTAAAAAAAGAAGGTACCTGAGTCTCTCCTTCCCTTTCAACACTCGATTTCTTGTATCTGGCTAATTAATTCACGTGCGGATGGTTTCTTTAGGACGGCTCAAGTAAAGTCCGGTTACACTTTGTAGATCGAGGGCTAATGGTCAACAAGGTAGAAACGACAAAGATTCTAATTGAGCCTCGCAAAAGAAAAAAAAAATGTAATTGAGGTCTGTAACAACCTCCTAATTATGGCCCACCACTGCACCTCCTTTGTCCCAAAGCATCGACGGCGATTGTGCATGCATGCACCCAATAACTTAAGAAGCATGTCGGGTGTCATCGAAACCCCGACACACCACTCATACCGGGATCAACAAAGGAGTAGCTACAACATTACAACATTTGTTACTAAAATATAGATCGAGTCTTGGAAGCATAATAACATTAATTTTACAAAATGTGAGTAAGTTAAATTTGAGTAAACTTAACTTAATTAATTTGTGGAAGCCGAGTAGACTAGAAGACAACTGGATCATGTCGCGCTCACCGACATAACCTTGGTTAACAAAGACGAGTCAACACCGCAACAAGGGTCAAAGAACCCCGAAAGTACGGAAGTACTCAACAAGACTTACCCGACTAAAGAAAAGAGGAGAAAACTCAGAATGCTGGTCTTAGGAGTCAAGGTAAGGCTTTTAGCAAGAATCAAGAACTCTTTTGCGTAAAAGCTTACTATAAGTGAATCCTTACTTTTAATATTTTTAATTCAGATTAGTAGCTCATATACTCTAGATTATTCTATTCTAGAGCAAACATGTTTTTCTTATACCAACTCTCTTTCCTCAAAAACATATTTCATCATTTACTACGATGAAGGTCGTGGAATCGGGTCTCCTTCTCCGAGAAGCAACGGCGATCCGCGAATCGATTCAAAACCCAAATTGGGATCCCTAACCACACACGACATATGTAGCACTTAAGCTTGCATATATCAACCCTCACTTTCGGTTAGTCCAAAACGGATTTGGGTCCATCGCCACCCGAGAGCACGCGACTCCACCTCCCTACCCCGTCCCTAATGACAGTTTGACCGGTAGGGTGGGTACATGCTACTCCCGCCATCTCTCCACTCCCAAAGCGCGTTGTCCATTCCCGATTTGGCACACCCCGAGATCGCTTACGGGGCATGTGGCCGCTTAGGGTCGACCGACCGGGGTGATCCGATCGACGTGCCATTGACCAAAAAGGTCTCAGCGCAATATGCGTTCAAAAACGTCCCGATTTCACTCAGGGCCAAACAACGGACGGTCCTTAAACGACCAACACGGACAAGCACGGCTAGGTATCCCGCCCGGCTTTCAACCTACGTCCCCGTCCGATCTCAAATTCATCCCCACATCTCTTTCTTTTCCGAAAAAACAGTACCATCTCCTCAAACAAAACATTTTGATGAAAAAGCTTAACTAATTAAGCGGGACTAAGCCTCACTAAGCATTTTCGAAATAAACGTGGTTATCAAGGATGGTATTGAAATAAACAAGGATGGTAATGCAAAGAATTAGGTTATCACTCAACTCCTAATTACTTAATGCAACAAAGCATAGACAAAAGTGATATAAAGCTTTTAAAACATCAAGGAAAGGTTTAATGTAACCGGGGCTTGCCTGTGTTGCAGGGAAAAGTTAGATTCCTTAACGAGATCACCCGAGTCCTAGTTGACCTCGATATCACTGGTGGATGGATCTTCTTCGAAGCTCGACCATCATGAACCATCTTACTCTCGTATACTCTACACGTAGATGATGATGCATGCTTTAGCATGATGAAGTATAAATATGATGCTTGATGGATGCATGAAATGATAAACACTTGAGTACAACTTTCCTTCACGATAAAGTTGCAACCCAACAAAACCAACTTGTTGAACTACTCTACAAGATATCATCACCATTGCCTAAGGAGTTCTCAAGGACCACTTAATTGTGGTATGATCCAAGTTTCACAAAACAATCCCAAAGCACACATCAAACCTAGGTCATTTATACTAACTACTCTCTTTTTTCTAATTAAACAAATAAAGCATAAAATAGAAAATAATTTAAACATTTCAAAATGACTCCAAACTTTTTTTTACAAGTAGATCACATCATAAAAACAGCACCAAATAAATTTTCATGATTTTTGAATAAATAGAATAATTATTAAAAATCAAGGAAGATGCATTTTTCAATTAAAATTTGTATTTTTAAATCATGCAAGAACTACTCAAAAACAAAGTTTCAAATTTTTCATGGGTAGACATACTCATAAGAAGGCTACACAAAAATTTTCAGAATTTTTGAATAAGTATATGAATTTATATGAAATTTACAAAAATGGATACTATTCATTGAATAAGAAATGAATAAAACACATTTATAAAACAAAAAGGCTCTCGGGTCCTATCTCGCCCGACACCGTGCTTAGCCCATTATCGTTTCTAGGCAGGCCGGTCCATTCCGTTTCGGCCGGCACCGCTGGCCCCGCTTCCAGCGAGCTCACGGCGACGACGCCGGTGCTCACCGTGCACGCGCTACGGCGCGACCATGTTCCGGCGGTCGACGATGCAGCCAGATTGAAAAAGGAAAGCATGAGCATGGCGAGTAGCTCACCGCGATGATGGGACGCTAGCTGGTCGGGTCGAGGCGCGGGCGGAGATGATCGACCGGCGGGGAGCGGCTCTAAGAAGGCGGCACGACGGCGCCTCCACCGCTGGGCGGCCTCCTGGCCGGACAAAGGAGCACATCGGACGGACTACGGCAAGCCAAGGAGGAGTGAAACGCGAAGAAAGGCGTGGAACCGGACGCCACCGGAGAGGACGGAGAACTACGAGATCTCGAGCGGCGCTCACGGCCATGGAGAAGAAACGACGGTGAGGGCGACCCGCCGCTAAGGGATTCGCGGCCTTCTCGAGGTGTGTAAGAAGATCAAGGCAATGGAGTGCTCAATCGCGACGATTTGGGCTCAATGGCGACGCGCGTTCGCGGGCGGAATCTCGACGGGCGCTGGCTTCGGCCATGGGAAGAAGACGGTTTTACGCCGGGCGATTCGCCACGCGAGGCGTGTGAGTTGACTCAAAGAACCGCGAGGAGGTGGCAAGGCTTTAGCAAAATGGAACGAAAGGGATGGAGCGACGACGGCAAATCAAGCGACGGCGCGGCGTAATTCTAACCGTTGGCGTCACGGGCGGCGCCGGGCAAGAGAAAGAGAGAGAGAGGGAGAGCGACCGAGGGAGAGGGATAAGAAGAGGAGCGCCCGTGAGCTGACGCGCCCGTGTGGCGGTGACGCGACGCGGTCGCCGCTGACGCCGACGCCAAGCTAGACGGATCGGGACGGCAAAGGACCGTATGGCAACCCCGCGTCGCATCAGAGCACCCAAACCCTACCTTTCGGATTTTTGCAAATTACTTCCAAAATTTGAACTTAACTCAAAAACTCCAAAAAGCAACTTGGCTTAAAATTTCAAGATCTACAATTTTCACAATTGGAAGATTTTCAAATTCTGCCTCTAAATATGACTTTTTGAAAAGGGGTCAAAAAGGGATAAATTTGAATTCAAAATTACTTTGAAAATTACTCAAAAAATTGAAAAACTTTGTACATATCTTTTGTTCATCAAGAAAAGATCTACAAAGTAGCTTTTGGAAGTTTTGCCAAATTTTGCTTAGATTTTGAAATAACGAAAAAGGGATAAAGAAAGGTTAGGGTTTAGGGTTTCCCACAAAAAGGGTAACTCCCGGATTTTGATTCTTTTCGCCTCGCCGGTACCGACAACGTAATCAAGCATAAAAGAAGCTTATTTTTGTCCAAACCATGGCTTAACCGATAAGTAACACCTGGGTGTTACAAGGTCACCGAGACAAAAGTTTTTTTTTTCCCCAAGGCCTTCCCCAATGCTCCACGGTAGTATATGGCCTCGTTAGTCCAAATAGTCTTGGGCGCCGAAAAAGTGGCGACATGGCGGCCTTGCGGGGCTATTAGTGTAGCCCGCAAGGGAAGCCGGTGCTTCGCCTCACATCTTGCTAAAGTCACCATCCTGAGTCTCGCTTGGGAAAGAAGAGCGCCGCTTCACACGTCGAATATGGCGGGAAGATGACCATGGGGAAAGTGAAGGGGGATGGTAGTGGTAGGACCAAGTGTCGATATGCCCGCACTTTGGGAAATGTTGGTTTTAATTCATCCGGTCCTACTTGGATCTATGTTTTATAATGAGGCAAGACACCTTTGTAATGCCTTGCACTGGTGGTGCCCTAATTCCGAACAATATGGGGTCGTCACATGATATTTATAGCCGCCACCGCCGTGTGTTATGTACGAGAAAAGCATAATAAAGTTTTGAGCATTCTCTTGCATGCGTAAAAGAAAGGATCCGCTTGTTATAGTTTACAACAACCCGCAACTCCCAAAATAACATTTAAGGGGTTTGTTTGGTACCTTTGCTCAATAATTTGTAGCCTTGTTTGGTAAGGATCATAGTTGGCTTCGTTTAATCGCCTGGACAAGTGCACCCTAATTTTGTGGTGTCGAGATTTGGCTCTTTCGGATGAACAAGACGTCCTTGTTTTCTTTACCATCATTTCTCAACATTGCTCACCTTACGTCTAACCTTGCCAGGTTAGGCGAGCCGTTTTGGCTCCCTTGCTAGCAAGGAAAACCTTACCCACACAACCATGCAGATCGAAGAATTTAAACGTCCTCAAGTTTCTTGTTGTCTTGCCTGAGCAAGCAAAGCAAGCTAAGAAACCAAATATCCATAATTTTTTTAAAAAAACGAACCCAAATATCCATAATTGCTACAACTGTAGCCCGATGTGAGTGGAACTTGAAGCGAACAGGCCTAAAACGCCTTAGCTAGCTCCGAGATGGCCGTTAAAGGGTGCGCTAACCCTGCTCAAGAAAAACTAGGGTAGAGATAAAAGTAAGAATGTGATATTTCGTTTATCAAGAGTCCTTTTGATGATATTGATATATCGTTTAATGGCCGTTTCCAAGCATGCGTTACCGTATTTTAATATTTTAACTCTTTAACTTTAAAATTTCTTGATGTCTTTAATAAATAGCTAGAATAATAGCGTAGTGAGTTTTTAACCGGTTTGAAATTGTTTTTCGGTTAACTAGATGAGCAACTGCCGTACATAGTGTGAGAGAATGAGATTCCGGCGCAAGCAACACGATGCAACCAACGAAACGGTACCCTCCAGCATCCGCATCGTATATAAAGTTGTCCATACCAATACCGCCCGGTGTTCCCGGGCCGGGCCTCAAGGCATTATCCGGTCCCACCCGTCAGCCGCCCTCTCATCCACACGAATGCGCAAACCCCACGCGGGCCAATAGCGCACGCACGCACGCAACGCGCAGCAAGCAAGCAGGTCGGGCGCGCACGCACGGCACGAGCATCCGAATCTTTTGTTGACACGGGACGGGAACCCCAAATTGATCTGATCCACCACCGCCACCCAGCTCGCGAAAAAAAGAAAATTTCTTTTCTGGAGAAAATTCCAATTGGCCCAGAATACCCAGGCGCACGCCGCGACCTTCGCTGCTCCCGTCTCCGGTCTCCGCCTGCCTCCCCTTCCCCATCTATCGGGAGCGCTCCCGATTCGCGGGAGCGAGAGAAATAGAGGCCCCTGCTCGCCGCCGCCGCCGCCGCCTGCGCCGCCGCGGATCAGCGCCGTCGCCGATCGGAGGCCCTCGCTTCCCCGGCGCGGCGGGCGGCGCGAGCCGGGGAGATGGACGGCGGCGCGGGCGCGGGCGCGGGCGCGGGACGGAGGAGCGTCTCCTCATCCTCCGGATCCAGGAGGAGGCTCCCGCCAGCCGAGAACGGGCACGGCCATGACGCACCGCCGCAGCCGCCCTCCAGGCGCTCCTCCGTCTCTCTCGCCCGCGGCCACTCCACGTACGTGATCCGCCCCGCCGCAAACGCCTTGCTCATTTTTCTCCTGCTCTGCCTTTTTATCCGTACACCGTGCTCCGGTCCCTACCCAGCGCTTCTGTCTTCGGTTCGAAGATTTCAACCGTTGCATGGCGTGCCTGCGTAGCTTCCGTGTGCCTGTGCCTCGCCCCGTTTGCAGCTGGGAGCTTCCTTAGCCTAGATTTGACCCTGTGCTTTATGGAATCGATGGATGTTATGCACTTTTAGTCTAACAATAACCAAGTACGATTCCTTTTTCAGTTACAACAGAAAGTGCCAAATGCCTTTCAGCTCTTACAACCATGTATGTTGGGGGCTACTGGCTGTGGAATTTTTGTGTGTAACGTTAACTACACACGTTTCTAACACAAGCAAGCAAGCTCTTACAACCATGTATGTTGTGTTGATTGCTGTCAACCCGTGATTGGTCAACCATGCCTGTTCTATCAAATGGACAAGATCAAAATCCACTCCCCGCGTTACCGACCTCACAGCTTAAAACCGCTACCTCGCGTGATTCTTTTCAGGTCACTGACCAACAGCGAGAGGACCGTAAAAAGGCTGAGGTTGTCCAAGGCGCTGACGATACCGGATCACACGACCGTGCAGGAGGCTTGTCGGAGGATGGCATCACGCAGGGTCGACGCTGTGTTGCTGACTGACTCAATGCTTTGCTCTGTGGGATCCTTACCGACAAGGTGAGGTTGAGGAGGGATGTTCCTTCATCTCTGCTGCCTTAGATGTTCCTTATTTCTCACTGTATGCTATATTCTGGCAACGCTGGTCAGGACATAACCACAAGGGTGATTGCCCGTGAGTTGAAGATGGATGAGACGCCCGTCTCCAAGGTTATGACCAGAAACCCTGTATTTGTTCTTGCGGACACGCTTGCAGTTGAGGCGTTGCAAAAGATGGTGCAAGGTATGTGGATGCTCTGACGATTTCTGTGTGCCTTGCTTATAGTCGCCTTTTAATGTTGCCTGATGATGAAAAACGCGCTTCGGCGCGGTGTCAAAAAAAAATGTTGCCTGATGAAAGGTATCCTTTGGTTCCAGGTAAGTTTAGACATCTGCCTGTTGTGGAGCATGGTGAAGTCATTGCAATTCTGGACATAGCCAAGTGCCTGTATGATGCTATTGCACGGATGGAAAGGGCGGCCGAGAAAGGAAAAAAGCAATTGCCGCTGCTGTTGAGGGCGTTGAAAGGCATTGGGGAGCAGCCGTATCTGGTATGTAATTGAGATATTCCCTATCCCTTGTCATCTTCATTCTACTTTTTAAAATGAAATTATGCATCAAGCTTCACTCTACATCTCTACCCTTGATCTTTACTCTTTAGGTTTCAAACG
Source organism: Hyparrhenia diplandra (assembly GCA_015847255.1). Taxonomy (NCBI): domain Eukaryota; kingdom Viridiplantae; phylum Streptophyta; class Magnoliopsida; order Poales; family Poaceae; genus Hyparrhenia; species Hyparrhenia diplandra. Next base: position 9,207 of record JADLZK010001593.1, on the reverse strand, counting down.
TATTACAAACTCTATGTATGATAAGTTTGGCCTCATGGCTTTTCTGGTGTGCCCCTTTAACCATTTCTCCTTCTATTTTGCAGGTCCTAACAATTTTATTGAGACTCTTCGAGAACGAATGTTTAAGCCATCACTGTCTACCATTATCCCTGAGAATCCAAAGTAGGTAATATCCTTTCTTTTTCAAATTAAGTGCCTTCTTGAGTATTCATATAGTAAGTGCCAGTTCAGAAAAACTTATGCGCTGATCTTAATTCTTTAGAGTGGTCACTGTTGCACCATCAGACACAGTTTTGACAGCATCAAAGAAGATGCTGGAATTAAAAGTGAGTTCAGCGGTTGTAGCAATTGAAAACAAACCAGGGGGGATTCTAACGTGAGTACCTTTTCTTATTCTAATCACAGCAACAGCTATTTCTAAGCCTCTATCTAAAAGCCTTGCTTTGGTTTCTATGACAGATCTAGAGATATATTGATGCGTGTTATCGCCCCATAATCTTCCTCCCGAGTCCACTACAGTCGAGAAGGCAAGACCAACAGTCACATTATAATTATCTTTGTATCATTATGCAGCCATATTTCATTATTCTCTACCTTCTTAACAACTAACTGCCATCATGTTTGAAACTCTTTTCAACAGGTCATGACTCAGAGTCCTGAATGTGCGACAGTGGACATGCCAATCCTAGATGCTCTTCACACAATGCATGATGGAAAATTTTTACATTTGCCTGTTCTGGATGCAGGTATGTCTATTAACCATGGTCTAACTAAATTCAGGCAATGTCGCCTGTAAGACTGTTAAAACGGGTATGCCATGTATTTATCCAGATGGAAATGTTGTCACTGTTATTGATGTTCTTCACATAACTCATGCTGCAATTGCTACGGTGAGTGCCAACTTCCTTCTACTATAATCTAATGCGGATATTCCTGCTTCCATCCTACTCCCTCCGTCCTAAAATAAATGACGTTTTCGCTTCCCGAGAAACATCTACCGACAATTATATATTAAAATAGGATTAATATTTATATTACATAATTAGTATCATTGGAAAGATCTTTTGATCTAGTTTTTTAACAAATTTATTTGGAGATTTAAATCTTTTACGTATTTTCTATAAATCTAGTCAAACTTGTGACACGAAAAACCCAAAAACGTCGTTTATTTTGGGACGGAGGGAGTACTGCTTAACCCTGTGCACATAATTTTGGGGTCTGAGGTTAGAAACCATTTTTGGCTATATGTTAGTGCCTACAGTACTCAGTTTTTCAGTGCGCAAAAATAAAGTTTCTTGAGCTCAGTTGTCATCTGTATTGTAATTGGTATAAGCTGCAACTGTCATTCCTACTGCAATTTGTGCTATAATAACTTTTAGTAAGATGTGCGTACATGGTTCATTATGTTAGTGTACTTGTTTTCTCAACTGAGCATGCCTGACTGCCTGATTACCTTTTTTTTGTGTTTAGGTTGGAAACAGTGGGGCAGCTGGATCCGAGGCAACATCTGCCATGATGCAGAGGTTCTGGGATTCAGCAATGTCCATTGGACCTCTTGATGATGACTCTGACTCCAGAAGGTTTGCTCTTGCATCCTACTCCCAACATTCCAAAGAATAGTTCACTTTGGTTTTGTCCTAATTGAAACTTCTTCAACTTTGACCAAGTTTATTGGAAAATGTACCCACATATATAGCATCAAATTAATTTCATTCAGTTCCCCATTAAATTTGTTTTGATATAGCAGTTATTTGAACTTGTAGACTTTTTTTTTTTTTTTTTTGAGAAACTTGGTCACGATTAGAGAAATTTATTTAAGAATTAAGACAAAGCCAAAGTGATTTATAATTTGGAACAGATGGAGTATCATTCTGATGGAATCTTGTGTCTTTTGTGTGACTGGTTTACCTTGCATTTTCCCAGTGAAGGATCGACAAAAGTGGCTTCTGAGGCAACAGATATAGGAAGATCAGCCTTCTTTTCCAGCTTCTGGTTTATCAAACACTTTTGGATTCAAGATTCAGGACAAGCAAGGGAGGATGCACAGATTTAACTGTGGTATGCATCCTCACCTCATTCCATGAGGGCTGGAGTTGTTTCATCATTTGTTTGGCCCAGTGATTTAAATTGCTCTCTGAACTATGTGTTCCAACTGTCAGAAACGAGCAGCTTGACAGATCTGATAACTAGCATTCTTCAGAGGGTTGGTGATGACATTGACAGAAAACACCTGCCACAAATTTTGGTACTGGCTGAACCTAATGCCTTTCTTAATGTATGTAAAAACAATATTCGCATTGCTATTTTGAATTCCTAAGTTTGCCACTTTACAGTATGAAGATGAGGACCATGATAAGGTCATACTTTCGTCGGACAGTGACCTTATAGCCGCTGTAGACCATGCAAGACAGATCGGTTGGAAGGTAATGTCGTTTCCCAAGCAAAGGTGCACTTTGCTTCCTCCCAAAGATGTTCATCGATGCTCCTCTTTGCAGAGCTTAAGATTGCACTTGGATTACGCCGGTGTCGGCCGCCGGAAGAGAGGGGCTGCTGGTTCTTCAGACTTCGAGTACGCTGGCAAGGATGCATGGGCTTCTGCTTACAGTGCAGTCGCAGCAGGTGCGGCTCTGGTTGCTGGGCTCGGTGTTATGGCCTACTTGAAACGGTCAGGGTAAGCTTGCAGGCAAGCACGGCAGGAACCACGGTTTTGATCTGTCTTTGTGATACAAACGCTACTGCATCGGAATGAGCAGAATGGCTGTGTAAGTAATTCTTGTGAGAGAGAAAAAAGGAAGTTTTTAATAATACCGTCAAGGCAGTGGATGGCCGCCTGCATACATACATGTACACGGAATTGGTCGAGTTTCTTTTTGGTGGGTTTCAGAGTCTCAGTGATTTATTACTATGGCTGTCAGCGTCGTCACGATTGTATTTGTATCATAAATCACATGATCATTATACAAGACCTTCCTCAGGCAGCGTCGTCTCCTTGTGCAAATTCTCAGTGTCTTGTTTGAGTTTCCTCACTCTGTGTCGTAACAGCCTGAGTGTCTGGGTAGGCCTTATTTGTCAGCCTTTTTTGTTTTAGCTTCCGGCTGTCTTATGTAGACGGAGCTGAAACAAACAAATAGTAGCAATGAAGGTGATTTCTGAAAGCCAGAAGCTATGTTTTTCGTACTAGAAGCTAAAATGTAGTTAGGCGTTATGCCTGTCATACGTTTATACATTTCATTCACACAGTTTTTTTTTTTTTTTTTTTTGGAAATCCATTCATACAGGTGTTTATACCAGGAAAAAGTCAGATTCCCCCCTAAACTATCATTTAAAGTTCACTTTTCCTCCCTCAACGCTAAAAACGGACAAATCACCTCCCTCAACTTTTCAAACCATGCAAATTACCTCCCTTGAGTGGTTTTGAGGCGGTATTATTGTTACATAATAACGGTTTTGCCTTTTCTTTTTTAAAAAAATTACGGTTGAATCTTTTGAAAAATCATAGTAAATCACATAAAAATCATAAAATGAAAAAATCCAATTTTGGTGTACTCCACATGATTAGATCTACATAGTGAATATATAATATGATATACTTTAATATAAAGTTTTTGCTATGAAGGTTTTGTTTTTTTTCTTTTTATATATTCAATGTGTAGATATAATTATGTGGAGTCTAACAAAATTGGTTTTTTCATTTTTTTTGATTTTTCTGTGATTTACTATGATTTTTTAAAAATTCAACCGGATTTTTTTAAAAAGAAAAAGGCAAACCGCTAGCAATACCGCCCTCAAAACCGCCGAGGGAGGTAACTTGCATGGTTTGAAAAGTTGGCGGAGGTGATTTGTCCGGCTTTAGCGTTGAAAGTGCTCAATTTTCGAGGATAGTTGAGGAATTCTGGACTTTTCCTTTATACAAGGCGATTCTTCTCTGACAAACAGACAACCTGGACCGGGCCTGACAGCGCAAGGCCCAAGTGCCTTGTTCCAGCGCAAGTGGGCTCCTATGGCACTGGTTCGTCAGTATGGGCCTAAGACGTCATTGGAAGAGGAAGAAAGGGGATTAATGAAAAATGTCCCCTTTTGTTTGAGGAAGAGAGGTTTCTCTTGATTTTAAGGTATTGAGACAATTTTTAGGGAAAGGGCAATGGGCATTGGATCCAAAGTGCGCGGTAGGGACGGCGTCACGGCGGGCACCGTCCCCTTGGTAGGCATCCACGCGCTGCAGGCAGGCAGCAATCCGCCCCAGTGCTCCACTAGCTGGAACAGAACAGAACAGATGCTGCTGGATCAAGTTGACATGGGGGCATTTCAGCATTTGATGCCGATGCGGCGCGTGTTCCAGGCCGGTGCAGTGCAGACTGCACAGGGCTGCGCTGGACTGGACTGGTGTTCCGGTGCGCCAGCAAGCTGCTCCATGCACGTAGTACGGACCACCATAGGCTCTGCATCATGCCGATCGACGCAGCCAGCATGCGAGCCCGGACCACGCGAAGCAAGTGCAGGCGCCGTCACTGCATGTGCCAGCCGCCAGGGATCGGACCACCCCTCTAGGCTGTGGTGCCCTGTGTGGCCTGTGCCTGTGGGGGGGACTGGGCTGCGTGCAGGTTGCTACCACCGGACCGAACGTCGCGCGCGCGAGCGCGGGCCATGCACGTCCGTCCTGCGTGCTCGCTCTGGCCATCTGCGGTGGCAGGCAGCGCGCAGTGGCGGCATTGCGGTGGTCAGTGGTCACCACCACAAGTATTCTCCGAGTTCCGACGCCGGGAACGACAAGGTTGAGCTGGCGCGCGCGTGCCGGCCGGCCGGCGAAGGAGCCTGTGTGCGCGCGCGCACAGGCACACTGCTCGGCGCAGCGGACCGGGCCCGGGGTCCCTCGTTCGACGATCTACCACATGGCGGCCGGAGTACCGCTACCTGTTGCTGGATCGCTGGCGCTGATCGAGCATGCGCGAGCTTGGTCCAAGACCAATGGTCCATCACACTCAACTCGTCACAGCCTCGCTGGCGCCCCCCCGACGTGCCGGCCCCGTCGCCGGCCGGAGTCTCCAGCCAGCCAGCTGCAGGCACGAGCTTGCATTTTGTTCCAGGCAATTCTGTGGCAGTATATTCTGTGCCCATCACTCGTCAGAAACTCGGAATTAAACGGATCGCTACGACGATGATGTGTTGCAGTGTTGCGTGCATATGCACCGACAAGGCGACAAGAATACGACGAACTCGAGCTGAACGCTGAGCAGCAATGTATACTACTCCGATTACCTGGGGGGAGTACAGTAGTTATGAATAGATCCGATCTACGCGACCAAAATGCAAATGCTGCTCCTAGTGGACGACTGTCGTTGACGACATGCGTGGTCCCTTCGGCCCTTCCCTAGTTCCTAGATATGCAGGCGTTGGTGGGCCGTGGAGATAGTAGGGTACAATGAGGAGAGTGGGATGGAGGAGGGCTCACTTGGGGCGTGTTTGCTCATGGGCCGGGCTGGAGCCCTCGAGCTGCAGTTGTCCGTGTTTGGTGCACCTGGCTCAGCATTGTGTTCCGCGCTGCAAGAAACTTAAAGCACCTTCGACTAGGTTCTAGAGAAACGAAGTGTGCGTGTGTGTGTTGGGGGGAGGCGGGGGACCGAGCGCGCTGCAGCGCGAGTGTGTGCTGCTTTTCACCTACCGGACTCTCACCTCCTCCTTCCTTCCTCCGTCCGTTGCTCCTACTCCCCCGTCTACCCGCCACACCGTCAGCTCTCCACCGCCACACCCAAAACCTCAGGCTCCTCTGGTTGACCGAGCCATTTCCCCTACCGAGCAGGCTCTCCCTCTCGCCGCGCCTCAAGCTAGCTCCTGCTCACCTTCTTCCGCGCCGACCTCACGCGTCCGGCCCCTCGACGAGTAGTAGCTCAAGTCCGCCTTCCTCCGTGACCCGCCTCTCTCCCTCCCGCTCCTCCCCGACTTTGACCTCTCCGTGAGCCGCCTCCACGAGAGGAGGAGCTGCCGCCGCCCACTGCTGCCTTTGCTAACCACGCCAGCAGAGTGTTCGATGAAATGCCAACAAGAACAGTAGCTATATGCATATGTGCTGCGAACCAAACACGATCTCTATTCGGCTCGGCTCATTACAGCCAAATCAAACACGAGAGGTTGTACCATGGAAGTCGTGCTCAAGCTAGCCACAGCCTGGCTGGTGAGCTGTAGTGTAGCAAACACGCCCTCGATCTCGCACTCCGATGTCATGCTACCTGGACTTACCACTGAGGCCATGTCGTTGGCTCTACACGGCACTGCCAAAGCGAGCTCCACCACCGCATCCATGGCTCACATGTGCCCACCACTAGCCACATGCGTGCTCTACCTCACTGCTATGTTTCCGCTCACTGACCTTTGTGCCCTACTACCACAACCATTGTCGTAGCTGCCGCCTAGCCCTATGCTAAAGCAACCCCCCCCCCCCCGGCCCAGTCGTCTCATGCAGCGCTGATATATTTTGAGATATATTCACGGGATGGTAGTCTTAGACAATAAACCCCATCCAGTTATACATATAAGCCCTCTTGTATATAACCTCATTTGTTCTACTCTCTTCGTTTTGAATTATAATTAGCTTTGACTTTTTTTTTTGTACATCAATTTTGCTATGTATCTATATATAATAATGTGTCTAGATACGTAAGAAAAAATAAATGATTCAAAAAAGGTTAAGCGACATATAATTTAGAACAAGGAGTAAATTATAAGACGGGCTCCACGTCAGCAAAGGCAACTATTAAAGATACAAAACCAAACGGTTTTAAAAAAGTAGAGGGAGAAGGGGAGGGCCAAAAAAGTAGTTTTATAATTTTATAAACAAGGGATGAAAATCAGACAATTGCAAAAGTTGAGTGACCTGCCGAAAAAAAATGAAAGTTGAGTGAGGTTGAAATCTTAGCTATTTTATTACGATATCTACTACCTCTATAAAGATAAGCCCCACTAAGACATTTCTCTCAACATTTAAACTATCCACATGCAAGTCTCTAAACCCTAAACCCTAGTATTCAGCCCCTTCCAACAGAAAAAATAAACGAAAGTTCCCAAGGCCTAAGAAATAGAAATCGTGGCCCAATTGATCAACCCAACAGGCAGCCAGGTGAGTTCCTAAAGGGACGCCCATTGTTATTTGCCTCACATCTGAAATCTCCTAATGATTTAGCTAATTCATTTAATGCTAAAATTAATAAACAAGACATGGGCTAGCCTACGAACCCGCGTATAGGCTAAATTTTCACGGTTATTGCGGCAACCCACTTAATTAAGCCTATATGTGGGTTTCGCGGGCTGCCGCTTGCATCCCTAAAACAAGACGTTAACCATCGGTCTATGAATAATCTCCCTTGATACATATTATTACACACACACACACACTATTCGCTTGCCTATATGCGTGTGATGACCGATGTCAATATATATCTTCGTTTCACGTTTAGTTTTACCAATCCGTAAAATTTATCTATCACATTTAGTTTACACAGTTAGGTTTGTCGACAGCACGATGACGACGACAGTACTGATTAGTAGCCGACGTCCAATTCTGCATTCTATGAGCATGTTTGGATATGAATTAGGACTAATGATTAACCAAATTGTAAAAACACTAGTCCTGATAGTTAGGTTTTATGGACTAGTGAACTAACAGCTCTTAGTCTAACTATTAGTCCACTCACTGGTTCATGGGTTTGAATCTTCATGAGTTAGTTGTTAGTTCATGGTAGGATCAAAAATGCACATAGTATATTGGTATTTTACGGGACGATCAAAGTAGACCACTGACCATTACTCTCGGTTAGTACAGTGACAAGGCTACGGGTTGACAGATTCAATGGTACAGGACAAGGCTACGGGTGACAAATTGAATGGTACAGGACAAGGCTACGGGTTGACAAATAAATGGGATCGTGTGGACATGCATGGCAAGACTTCGCTATACGTGGGAAGGGTGGTTCGCAATCTCAAACTCATTCAAAGACTTTGCTAAGATTAACCAACCACAAGGCGATTGCCAAGTCAGTAGAAGCTAATGCTAGTTTCTCACGGCACAATGTTATATGAACAGAAGGATCCGTTTCTCACGGCTTCGTTGACTGGCGCTCTTTCGTTACACGACACCGAGGAGCCAGAGTAGTGAACCAAAAAAATAAAAATAAAAATACAATAGATTTACCGTATCTTTTTTATTAGAAAAGAGATAAAAAGGACTATGGCCATCAAACGAACCGGCCTAATTGATTTTTTTATTATTGAAAGTTGAGAACAAATTAAGCTCTAATATATCATAGACTGTGTGGGAAGCGTGGTTCGCAATCTCAAACTCATTCAAAGACTTTGTTGAGATTAACCAACCAAAAGGCGATTGTTAAGTCAGTAAAAGCTACTGCTAGCTTCTCACGGCATAGTGTTATATGAACAGAAGGATCCATCTCTCACGGCTTCGTTGACTGGCCCTCTTTCCTTACATGACACCGAGGAGCCAGAGCAGTGAACCAAAAAATAAAAAAAAAATAAAATACAATAGATTTGCCGTATCTTTTTTTATTAGAAAAGAGATAAAAAAAAGGACTACGACCATATCAAACGAACCAGCCTAATTGAAGTTTTTTTTATTATTGAAAGTTGAGAACAAATTAAGCTCTGATATATCGTATTATTCATATATGCATGGTAGAAGTTGGAGAACGTTTTAACCTAGAGCAAAATATATAGGTCATGTTTGGGTCCATGAGCTGACAGTTTGGCTCGAATATTTAGCTAACACTCAAAGTAAACTATTTAGCTAATGGAAAGTTATTAGTTGGCTTCTACTGCTAAAGCCATATTTGGATCCTGACATTTGTTGGGTGTTGTTTTTGGATCCTATACTAGCTTAGCTTAAAGGTGGACACATTGGTGGTTTTCTCTATTCGTTATTGGTAGGGCACATGGATAAATGTAGATGAGAGGGTAAACATGCCTTTTTGCAATCTATAAGTTGCCACTAATCATGTTTTGAACCAATAATTTTGGTCAAATCCGAGATGTTTTGACTCTCCAAAATTCTCAGAATGCTAGTAATCTATCCGGAGTAAATATTTGGTTCAATTTAAAAATATAACACATTTTATTAGAAACAAGAAATAGAAATATGTAATTGAATATTGTAATTAGATTTATTATGACAACAAATATTAGTAAAAACAAATCCCATTTTAT